>VXAD01010348.1:429200-498586 GCA_013399195.1 Dicrurus megarhynchus
GGGCGGGGCGGGGCGGGGCGGGGCTGCTGCGCCGGGACCCGCCCCGGCACCGGGAGCCGGCGTGCGGTGAACGGGGGGAGCTGCTTGGGAAGGGCTGGGGGGTGTTTTAGGTTAGCGAGAACGGCTTGAACGTTGTCATGCTTTGAGCTGGGTGGTGGATCTCCTCCGTGACATTAAAGATGCGACAAACGGCGTGTGTTGGCTCCTCCTCCGCTGCTTTTTTCCCAAACCGAAATACCGGGATTTCAAATGCTGTCAGGCGTTGGTAGTAAGGCGTCTGGCAGAACGGGAACCACGTGCTTGAGTTAGTCACACCGGGGCTTTAGAATTTACAGACTCTAGAATTTATTAGCTATATTACTGGAATGTTTTAGCTATATTACTAGAATGTTTTAGCTGTATTACGTAGCTTGAATGCTTGGGAAGAGGTGAGTCAAACTATAGATGGAGGTGTGCAGCTGTAGGCACATGGGTGATGAAAAGGAAGACTGAGGAAACATGGACCCTCCCTGGAAGGGAGTGGAGGAACTGGGATATGGAGAATGCTGAGGTATGCAATGATTTTTTTGCCTGTCTTCACTGGCAAGTGTTCCGAGCACCCCACCAGTGTTGCAGAAGGAAAGGCAAGGAAGGAGAGAATGAACCACCTGCTCTAGGAGAAGATGAGGTTTGAGCCCATCTAAGGAACCCGAAGGTGCACAAATCCATAGGACGTGATGGGGTGCATCCACAGGACCTGAGGGGACTGGTGGATGAAGCCACTGTCAATCATATTTGAGGAGCTGTGGCAGTTTGGTGAAGTTCCCACTGACTGGAAAAGGGGCTCAGTTGGTCAGAGCATGGTGCTAAAAACCTTGTTACCTTTGAGACAATGGCAAACACTTTATTGACACTTAAAATCTTTGCCATTCTGTCTCAGAGGTAATATGTAGAGGTGATAATACAATGGGAAGATCAATAAATGGAAATAGTGTGCAGGATTAGAAAAATTCAGATTATTGACTATCCAGATAATACTGACAAGAAGAGAGTAAGTAGTTCTGACACATGAGAACCCAAAAAATAGCCATTATCTTGTAAAGGGCCTGGTAATGTTCTCCATGCACCACTTTCGCATTCAGCTGAAATTCCTATTCTCTAGCACATTTAAGTACTAGCAAAAACAATGACTATGGAAAGCTCTTACTTGCTGTAGGTTCAGGTAAATGCCTAGTTGGAGCAGATTATTAGATTCCTTTGTGCTGGCAGGGGCCACTGACTTCAGATAATTCCTTGCTCTTCTCTTGTTGGCTCTCAAAAACCCTATGCAACGCTACAGGCTGGGAGAAGAGTGACTGGAAAGCTGCCCAGGGTAAATCCGCCTCGGGTTACTGGTTGAGGATGGCTGAATGTGAGCCAGCTGTGCCCGGGTAGCCACGAAGGCCAATGGCATCCTGGCCTGTGTCAGCAATAGTGTGGCCAGCAGGAGCAGGGCAGGGACTATCCCCCTATAGTTGACACTGGTGATGCCACACCTCAAATCCTGTGTCCAGTTTTGGGTCCGTCACTACAAGAAAGACATTGAGGTGCTGGAGCATGTCCAGAGAAGGGCAATGGAACTGGGGAAGGACCAGTTTACTTTGAAATCTCTGAGATGCTGTGTTGTGTTAGCACTCCTCACTTTGCAATGAACCAGTTAACTCTGTTACAAAGCTAGTTTTTGCCATTTTGTTCCTAATTCATGTCTCCTGTACTTCTGCTTTCATTTCACAGGGATAGTCTATGGCTACTGGGATGGTGAACCAGCATAAAGCTCCACAACATCAACATGAGCTTTAGAATCCAACTCCCCCAGCCCCTCTCCAGTAAATTCCCTGGTGCTGGGATAATCACCTTGTGATGGCAGATGCTCTGATTGTGCCCAATCCCTTCCAGAAGCACACCTCATACCAATACACCTCTGTTCTTATTATTGCTTATGCTGTACTCTAAGGGTTTTGTTTCTTTATGAGGCCTAAGGGTGGGAAAAGCATTTGCTTTCAATGTACATCTAAGGGGTGGTCATGCCTAACTCTGTGGTGTCTGTAGGCAAGAGGGCAGTGGTTATTTTCTTTAGTCCTTAATCCCGCTGCAGCTTTTATCTCTTGGATTAGTCAGAGCATTTGAATGAGTAGTTTTCCTTTTCCTTTGATGTGGTTTGTTACCCTCCCTCACATTTATTTTATTTCATTTGATCTTCTTATTTTTCAGTATATCTTTTTTTTTTTTATCTTGTCATCTTTTTCAGCTGAAAAGTAACTAGTTCCCTGTTTCCTCATCTCTGTTTTCCACCCAGGGGTGTTTGGTGCTTGTGTGTTCCTTTCTTCTCCTCTCTTTCTCTGCTGGAATTTGTTGTTTAATTTTGTTTCTTTTTCATGGACCTCTTTATATGTCCTCTGATAGGTGCAAAGTTGTTTTTAATTGGTCTTTTTGCCTTACAGATCTTGTTTTAGATTTAAATTTAGTGTCCATCCTTCAAACTCCAGACCAATTAATATGGAATATGCTTTCATATTTTCTATGCTAAATCATTTTGCTGATTTTACAATGACCCAGGGATTTGTAGACCATGGCGCTGACAGTTGCTCTTGTCCTTGACTTTAGACTCCATCAAACTCAGTTTCAATATTGGGATTTTCTAAGACAACCCCAAACCCAGAATCAACTATGAAAATCCTCTTTATTTTTAAAATACTATTGTGAGAACACTATTATGTGTGGCTTGTTAGCTTTCAGCAATTATTCTTTTTACACAGCTTTTTCAGATATGACACTATCCTAAGTCCAGAATCTCTCCATTCTCCACAATCAATCATGCACAGACTAAATTTTCAAATAAGATAAAAGTCTTGGGAAGAAAGTTGCACATCTCCTATAAAAATTAAGTAATCACACAATGCGTACAGGCACATAGTATCTTTTCCCCAAAGCTTATGGGTTGGTATCACTCACTAACAAAATATTTTCTTGTGGCATAACTGAGAAAACTTCCGTGACTATTTTCACTGCCCTGCCGTACTCTAATGGTCAAATTATTTGTTCTGAGAACCATTCACTTAAAAGATTAAGGCAAAGCCAAGGGTAATCTCTCTTGGCTGTATAATGGGATGCCAGTAATGTAACCAGGGAAAGTAGGAAGTGTTCGGGACTAAATCCTATTAGAAGACAGGCTAAGCCTAAGTAGAAGACATGTGGATGCAGTTAGAAACTAAGGTGCTTAGTCTTTCTGTTGTAAATCATCAATCTGTATGTGTGGTTGTCTTCCTATAAATCATAAAGCAATTTATTTTAGCCTTGTAAGCAAATGATTTTTGCAGGCATTTTGAAAGCATTTGCACACAAAAATTTCAGAACTGATAGTAAAGGCTTACCTTCCATTATGATAAATAGAATAGTCATGAAAGGATCATTATTTTCATGGGAAAGTACTTGGATAAATAACACAGATTAGAACAACAACTAACAAGAGACAATAATGAGAATAGGAAGGTATCTTTTTCTAATTCAGTTCTTAAGGATGAATCCTTTATCCTGGCTGGCTGACTTACTATTCTGGATGATGCTGATGGAAAGGAGAAAACCATCCTGCTTTCAGAATATAAAAGTAAATGTGAAAGCTGAAAGTCCCTCTGCTTGCCAGTGCAGGTATATAAACTTCCTGGTGGTTGGAAGGAAATTACTGGGACAGTTCAGGGAGCTGCAATGTGAAATTACCGTAAATATGAAATGCTGGTGTGAAAGGCCTGGGTGGAACCTGGTGAGTACCCACACAGTTCTCTGGGCAGTAGTTGATGTCACTTCCAGTGGTAGGCACTCCACTTGTATTTTCCTCCTCGTTCTTCACTGGGCCTGTGGCTCCTTTGCCCTTCCTTATTCTCAAGTAGATGTGGACATAATCGAATTCAACCCTTACAGTATTGTGAGATCTAATTCTCAAAGAAAGGTAATATTTTCTATAAGCCACAACTCTCTCTATGTCGATTGAATATCAAATCACCCAGAGGCTTTGGAAACAATTGTAAGAGTTTCCCAGATGGATTACTTAACTGGAATAATATTGAAGTCACTTATTAGGGGCACCGTTGTCTTTTGTGTCCCACCAGCAAGAGTGCCAGGCTGAGGAATGACAACAGAGCTGACATGTCATGGGTGAGGGGTTTTAAGTTTTCACTTCATGCCTGAGTTTTCACCTAGTATTTGGTTCATATTCTTCCTTCAGAGAAGATCCTCATTCCATTGCAAAGTATCATCATTAAATGTAACTCGGTTTATAACTCTGCTTCTATTTATGCCACCATTTATTCCCTTGTTATGCAATACAAGGAATTCCTGACGCTCTCTCCTCCCGGGAAAGCCAAGTAATACGTGCATCAGCCGCGAGGTGGCAATACAAGAGCTTGATATGCTGAATTTTGGTGGTATTCGTAGCCTTCGCGCCAGGTAAGGTTTGGGGTATTAGCTAAGTAAATAGAGTTACAGCGGTTCTGCGGAGTTTGTCTTTCTCTGCCAGTGTGTAATATGTGCTCCACATCTGCATAATTGACTTCGTGAAAAAGCCAAGGGAGACTAAGCTGATTTTCTGGATCAATGATTGAAGCCTTTATGTGGCTAATAATTGATATCTGTATTTCAGTGGCTCGGTAGTGGATGAGAGATGTTATGTGAGGAACTCAGCTGCTGTTAAAAGCAAAATATTCTAGGAAAGGGGATGCACTGGTAACATACAGCTGTCCCACTCTGAGTTTTCTCCTGGCTTTAACTTCTGACCTTCCTGAAGACCAAAGAAACCTGAACACCTCACATGTGTGGAATTCCCAGACGTGATTGCTTCACAACATTAAAGTCTGCCTTTTTCATCCAGGTTTTTGATTCACTTCTCAGCATGGCTGGTGCTTGCTTTTCTGCCTTATAAGAACATTCGACACTGGTGTCAGGTGGAAATAGTTAATTTCCAGTCTTTTTCATCCTTTCTTATCGTTTTCAGGCATTAGGGAAAGTAACAATATCTCTGTACTTTCAAGGACTAGTTTTCCACCCACTGTAATGGAGAAAGAAAACGTCTTAAAATACTGTTTTGACATTAGCTCTTTCAGTAGCAGTCTGTGCTACAGCTTTTCAGAAGGTGGAGTTTTCTGTTTTCTCATTCAGATAAGATAGACTAAAAAGCTTGTATAAGCAATAAGAAATGGATTGTGGACTTGGCAGATGTCTCATGTCACTAGATTCTCCACAGTGTTTATTTGAACATGGAGAAGTTATGGATGCACATTTTGTTATTTCATGTGAAATTGCCAACAGCCTGCTCCTGTCTTCTCCTGGCATGGAAACAGCTTTCCTCTGAGTACGTTATGGGAAATCTTACTTTCAATCAGACAATGCATTGTGAGGTCTGTTAGCAAATATGTCTTTCAAGTACACGCAGGTTTGTGGTTTAGTAAATAAATAGCAATGTAAGGAGAGGAACATGGTAGGAAGCCTTGAAAAGGTAAATAACTTCTGAGAAGGGAACTTCCCTAAGAGAGAATTGAGATAAAATTCTGAGTTGGGTGTTCAGGCTGTCAGATATGCTGTGGGCACAGGTGCCAGGACTACCTTTTATTTCAAATATCATAAAGCTCTTCTGCACGGGCAGTGATGCCCCTCTCAGTTCAGACGCTTTGCTGGACCAGGGGCACTGGCACACGTGTGCCCTTGTCCCCTCAGAAATCAAGATTCACAGCTTTAAAGGCTTGAAGGAAGCAGTTGGCTGGTTTGCCCTCTGCACGATGCTGACCATGGGATTTAACAGTTGACAGAAATCGCAGAAATGGGGTATCTGTATTTGGCAGGAGCAGATACACCACAGCCCAGGTGCCTTTCAAAAGTATCTCTAACCCTATCTGTTAACATCAAGCAGCCTGCTTAGACAGCTGATAAACAAACTTTGTCTTCAAAGCTGATAACAACAGATTTCTCCTGAGAAAACCTGCACGATCCCCGAAGCCTCTTCTCTTTCTTGAGGTTGTTTGCATGCACATCTCAGCTTTCTTGCTCAGATACCGCACAGCCTCAGGCTGTGCTCCTGGCAGGTTACATAAAAAAAAAGCTTTGAAAAGCTGGCTGATGATTGAAGAAATGAAAGTGAGCTTTGGGACATGATGTTTGAGGAACTGGATGGCTACTGCTTTTGCCTTGCAGCTTTCTCCAGCTATAATCACCAGCTTGTGGGCAAGATGCTGAATATAGATCCCGATGGGAGCCATTTTTCAGGGATAGCAAGTAACTGGTTGTACCAGCAGAAGGATAACTCAGCTCAGTGCTGAGTGGATAGGATAGTATTTCTGTCCACCTAAATTGTCCTGTAGTGTCAAATGACGAAGGTAATTTCCCACTTTTATTAATCCGTGGGTTTTGGACATTACCCTGACAACTATGACTGTACAGAATAGAATGTGCCTCTGGGAAGGGAGAATTTGAAAGGGAAAAGAGGAGCAGAATGCAACCACTAGCCTGAAAGTACAGTGCTAAAGAGAGAGACTACACATCATCTACTTTTCTTCCAGAAAAAAAATGATGAGAGTGCTGTGTCTTCTCTTATCATGTGGTTTGTTTTTCTCATGTTTATCTTGAAATGGATACTGAACATTTGTTGTATTGCTAAGTTCTGATTCTGATTTAAGGTATTTAATATATATTTCAACCAAAGAGAAGGAGTCTGGTGACCACTTAAGCAAAACATGAAATTATGTTCCTTGATGTAGACAACAGTGTCAGTGTTCATTCCAGGCTGGTGGTTGTTTTCCATATATATATATCTCTCTCTATATATATATATCTGTTATTAATGTTCACAGATGATTAATTTGATGGGTTTGTGGTCTGAAAGCTAATAATTTATATTCCTGCTCTGTTCCTGGAAGGGAGAAGCTTGCTCTTTCTTGCCAGGAATCACTGGTCAATGGACTCGGCTCAGGCTGCTCATATCTTGTGTATTGTTATGTGATAAGGGAGAATTATAGAGTGGGATTCTGCCTGAAATCTTTTAGGCCTGTAGGAGTTTCCCCAACATGTCACAAACTTCTTCAAATACATGATAAGGCAAGCTGCAAATACTGATAAAAGATAGAGAAGAATGTTCGTTTTTCACAATAGAGGGGAATTACCAACTGGAATTCTTTACAGATCAACTAAGCTCTGTGCTGTTTGAAGTACCTCTAAACAATGTGGGCAAGTCGTTGGTTAGTGAATGGTTGTTGAGGAGGAGATGATATCAGCTCCCAAAGACATTTCAAGATACTCTAACCTAATCACATTTAGAGGTTTGCTGTGTATCGAGGTGCTATCATATCTAGTCTGGCTTCTGAGGCATCATGGAGTTGTCAGAATAAGGGCTGCATGGAATTCAGGAAGAGAAACCTTAAAATTAATGTTTCTGCTAGGTTTGTAAGAAAAAAATCTTTGTTTCTAAAGCAGGGTTCACTAAGAGAAAAAAAAACATTTGTTCCTTCTGTTACCAGACATGCTTTGTTACAAGACCCAGTTGCAAACGGGGGAATGATATTGGTCTGTGCCCAAATGCATTTATGGTTTAAATAGAAAGTAAAGGAGTAGCTGGTACAATATGAGGAATATTGAATATGAAGAAACAAGCCCCAGCCTGCCTTGGAGGCTCCCCACCTTAACCAAGGTCCAGCACCTGTTCAGCTCAGCTCAGGGCACCTGTCCTGGCTGCTTTATAGGGGTAGCCCTGCCTGGCCTCCTTTTGCTCCTGCTGGACCCCCTGGTCCTGGCTCACCCCTCGATGCACCCAGTGTGGCTGAGCCCCTTGCAGAGGTCTGTTGGATGGAGGGTTGCCCTCAGCCCCCTGCTTGTGCCCTCTCCTGGGGCAGCCTGAATGTGGCACTGTGGGGTTATGTCTAGGAAAGGCAGGTCTGTCAGTGAAACATAGGATGTCTGGGGATGCCAGGTGTCTCAGAAGGGTGGGCTTTATTTTCTGTCTTTCCTGAAAAGTGCCTACCTTCACCTGCAGCTCTCGGCATGAGCCCATTCCTAAATCTCACCCCTCCCCCTTAAGAGGCAGCCATTTGTCCCCTGCCTGCAGCTGTCCACAAGGTCAGCTCCATTGCAGCTGGGGTCATTTACACTGCAAGGACACGTCAGCACTTCTGTGAGACACTGGTAAAAATCAATAGCCCAGAATCTTGAAGTTTATAAGAAGCAGTGGCTTTTGTTGGCTGTGAGCTGCAGTGAGTGTCTGGGTGAAGTGTCTGTCAGCCCAGAAGTCTTGTTTTAGCTGTGAAATTACGATGTTGGGCAGGCCAAACCAGCAGAGACGGAAAAGCAGCCTGAAATACCAGTTTCTCCATGGTGATTCAATCCATGCCAGGAGTGAACTGGACACAGTGTCTGCTAAAGAGCATTAGATCAGCCTTATGCTCATTCTCATTATCAGCTGGGAGTATGTCTGTGGTCCCACATTTCCCCAGAGATGTTAAGTGGTGGGGTTTGCCCCATTACTTGCCTTACCTTTGCCAGTCCACCACTGTGCAGCAGCTGCAAGATGGGAGATGTCCATGGAAATTGAAGCTGCTCAGTCATGATTTGGGTAATGGAGACTTAGAGATTTCCTCAACCTGTTGGAATGGATCTGGCAATTGTCAGTCTTCCTTATTTCTGTGGGACTCCAGTGACCTGAAAACCAGGCAAACAATGGCCTTGTATATCCTGTCTACAATTGCTTAATTGTCCTTGCAAATAAGGAGAGTGAGGGTTCCTCAGTGCTGTGTGTATCTTAGCGTTATGGCTAACTATGGGATACTATTAGCTGTTTACATTGCTCAACCTTAATGTTAAACAAGATAAGCTATTTCAGAGCCCAGGATAACTCCCAGCTGCCAAAAAGAAGGGAAGAAATCCAGGTGCAGCTGTGTAAGCACTTTTAATTTTTGTGTGTGTGTGAACCTGAAATAACCCTGATGACTTCATTATTCAATCTTTATCATGAGCACACAAACAAACATGTTTTCTATAAATAGCAGTTTCATGAACAGTGGTGGGTAAAGGAGCCTCTTGCATGTGTGGCCTCGATATTATGTTTATGCACAACCAGTGGATCATTTTTAACATTTATTAACATGAACATTTTAACATTTATTACGGTTAACCATGATTGTTACATAACCTATATTATATATTACTGTATAACCTATGATTATATTACAGGTTACACCTCTACACACATGTATGTGATTATTTTTAAACTGAATATAAGAATAATGTATATATGTATATACACATATACATAAATACAGCCCTGCAGTCCTGTTAAAGTACACAGAAACTCATGTGGAGAAGGAGGAGCAAAGTGCAGGGAAGTCACCCTGGCTATTGGAGACTTTCCCAGCTGGCTAAAACTAATGCAGCTGGCTCTTGCTATCTGTCTTCCACAGAATTAGATCATGGCCTGCTGATATTTGTTTGGTCAAATGCATTTGAGTAAAGAGGAAGAGCAGAGGTAACTTCAGAAGCCAACTTTTTGAAACAAACCAAAACAAAAGGCCCAGAAGTGTGGTTCCTACACTCAGCACAGGCAGCTTTGGCAGCTTCTTTGATGGTACTTCGAGTGCTACAGAAAGCTCAGTAATCCAGAGCAGCTGCTGGTTACCTACCATATATATTCAGATATTTACTAGGGACTGACAAACAATTTAAGTCTTCCTTTTCTCTTTTTGTGGCTTATTGCATTTGGTTCTTGGGAGCTTTCCACCCCATGTGCCCTGCCATAAAAGCCTCAGAAAAGCTGTCTCTTCCCAACTGCAAGAAATTGAGATGTTCAGAGCCACGTGCCTTCCACAAGGTATTGTTTCAGCTTAAGCTGTTGACAAGTCCTGGGAACCAGCAAGTTTAGAGCTGGAGAATGGGAAGAGTCCAGAAGAGTCAAGTCAAATGGGGAGAAACAGCTGGAGAAAAAATATTTCAGAGAAACTTTCTTTACCTGCAAAATTTAAGAAAAGTGGTCTTTGACCAGGTTTGCTTCAGCCTTTTGTAACAATTGTATTTCCTTGATGTGGCTACTGTCCTATTAAAAAAAACCCACAACATTTAAACCAAAAGGAAAATCTTTCTGTTCACTGTAGTCCCTTACCTGAATGCCTCTATAAGACAGCATTTTTGTCTCAGGGTAAAAAAGGTACCCCTGCTTTCTTCTTGAAGCCCAATTTCAGTGTTGATCTGAGGGATGGTTAGCAAGTCAGAATCACAGAATATATTGAGAAATGATCAGGATAAAAAAGATTTAAATGCAGCCATTCAAAGGTAAGTGGTAAATCCATTAAATGCAATCAGAATTATTAGACTATCAATCAGTTACAAAAACTTCAGTGACACACCAGCTCAAGTAAATGTGCAGCAGCTACTGGGACAAAGTACTTAGGAAGGTAGGCAGTCATTAGCCATGGGTTGTGCCTGTTCCCCGTGTGCTACATGATATAGATGTTTTATCATCATGACATTTCTACTTCATTTATTTTGTTTGAAGCAGATAAACCACTGCATTTCACAGGCAGCAGGTTTTTTCATAAGACAGCAATTTAACAGCTGAGAGCCTTTTTGCTTTTTGGCCATTTCTATTCCTCTCACTCCTTCCAGTTTGCATAGAGGTTTCCATGTCAGCATTTCCCTTTCAGATTATTTATTATTTTTTGTTGCCTGCCTGGTACATCATAGTGTGGCCCTTGTGTCCTTTAGTGCTTACCTAAAGGACCATGACTGCTGTGTGCAAACAGTGGGAGGAGGAAAGACCTAAGGTGGGAGGGTTTTGCTGGAGAAATGAAGTTGTGTCACTGTGTTAGCCATGACATGTGAAAAGCAGCAGCAGGACAGGTCCAGGACCCCTGGAGAGCCTCCACAGGTTCAGCTGAGACGACTCAGGACTCTCTGGAGGCTCCTGCAGCCAGGCAGCTGCTCAGTGGTGCTGGGATGTGGCCACCCTGCTCCTTCCCACCCTGGTGCCCCGTGGATGGGGGTGGGTTCCAGCTGCACTACCTGTCCATCTGTTCTGTTGCTCCTGCCATCCCAGATGTGCAGCTGGGGGCTAAGGGGGCTCTTCCTCCAGGGCTGCAGTCCTGAGAGGCTGGATGGCCATCGCTGACCAAGGCAGAGCTTCAGCCTGTCTTTGGGACTACCACATGCTGCACAAACAGAGGCCCACGTCCCTTTTTGTATTTTTCTTTACTTTTTATCTTCCTGTAACAGTTGACTTATAGCAGGAATTAATTTAGCTTTGGAATGTATAATTTCCACTGTGTTTATAATGGGTTTCTTCTGTGCTCAGCAGCTCAGTTTTTGCTTGGTTGTTTAATCCTACCTGGTCTTTTGCACTGTGACGGGTGATTAATCTTTACCAGCCATGTTACTAAGCAGTTCCTACACAGTATGAATTCAAAAGTCTGCACTTCGCATTCTCTCTCGATAGCCTGAGCACATATTACATTTCATTTGTAATCACGTATGTTAGGGTGAATTACGGGCTATTACTCAAACTAAATTGTTCTTTGATGTCAGTTCAGCATAAGAAGGGCCAGTTGTAATTATACCAAGTTAAAACAGAACTTAGTGCTATTGTGCCTCATCCAAAATAATTCAGTGGTTTTTTAACATAGAATCAAATCAGCAATTTTCCATTGTTTATCAGCTCAATGCAGCCATTAGGAAAGCATTTTTTTCCTTTGTAGATTTGAGCTAAAAATGCAAGTGGCATGTGAATGGCATTGACAGAGGCAGAGGAAAGGTGATCCTTTCTAGTTTGCCATCTCCGATTTCCATTTCCCTTCAAAGGGACCAGCCACTGGTGATTCACTGCACTTGTGCTTCGGTTCATTTCATTTTTATGAATGTGCTGAGTTCCCAATATATGTGACTGTTTATCACAGGAAGTCACCATCCAGTGTCTCAGCTGCCCTGTGGAGTAACATCACACAGAGCTGTACACGATTTGGGGCAGGGGGAGAAAGGGAGGACACACGTTCTGTTGTTTGTCATTTAAAGACCCTGTGGACGTTCCTGGGGTTGTTTAGATGATAAATACTGATCCTTTGCCATGCTGGAATGCACAGACACGTTCTGCTGGAGCATGTCAAGCCTCTGCATTTAACACAAACATAGGACTTTTAAAATGAGGAGACTAAACACACTCCTGGTGTCAAACCTTAACTTCCAGGGGTTTGGTTATTTAATCTGTAGCTAGCACGCATTTTGTGCTGGATGGAATTTGTTATCAGTTGTGTTTACAGGCTGCTCTGAGGCTCTCTGGAGCTGTAAGGCTCTTTAGCATTCGTGGTTCTGCTGTTGGGCTGCCTATTTTACAAGAGCGTGTGTGTGTTATCTCTATTTTTGTTTTAATTATTGGCAGTAAATACACTTCAGGAGTGTATTTCAGGAGAAATCTGGAAGTGCTTTCTCAGGAGAAAAATAATTAGAAAGGTTAATGCAATCCACTCTGTATAAGACTTCAAACTAATTTGCTTGGAGATGTGAAGCAGATGCTTTGTTCACAAAACTGTATTAAATTAGCCCTGGGGGGTGTCCCATTACTGCTTCTCAAGTACAGCAAAAAAAGGCAAATTAAATATATATCAATTTTAAATATTGAAGATACAGTTGGCTTTTAAGTGTGTACAATGTCCCATGCAAACACTGCCTTTTTACTGTGTGCTTGGTTTCACACAGACCTTGAGAGAGTGAAACTGGAATATTGGGTTTTTTGTATTAAAACGATAGATCTCCTTGGCTGAGCTGTGTAGGAATGTGATTTAACAGGATGGCAGAATCAACACTGGAAGCCCTGACCTGCCAGCCAGTTCCTTGCAATAAATGGAGATCAGCTTTGGGAACAATTGAGGTGAACCAGCAGAGCCGGTGGGTTGCCCCTGGCTGAGAAGGGCTTGCTCTTTCTTTGTGGAGAGGTTTTCAGGACAGGCTGGATGTGCACACTGAATTGTAAAAGGCCTCATCCTGCTCTTTTTGGGTTTTCATACTCTTTGTGCTGGGCCATGAGAAGCCAAAGTGTGCTGGGGGTCAGAGCCAGCAGCAGTTTCTCAGTTGGTTCATACTGGCAGGGCAGCACATCAGCTTCTATCGAGTTATCTCTGGCACAGTGAGAGTAACACTCCCCTGACACAAATCACAGCCATGACTCTCACTCAATGCCTGCTTGTGCCTATCTGGCTGACATTTTGGCTGTGATTTCAACAGACTTCCTTGCAGGATGTTATAGCCCAGACGTTTCAAGCAGAAGAGGCAGAGGCTAGCCCTTAGCGGAATTAACTTTTTGATTAAGTGTTTCAAAGATAGATAAATCTGTTATTGGGCTGCCTATAAAACCAGTCAGTTTTAGAAGCATTGGTTAAGCAGATCATGTTTCCTCCTGTAATCCAGATAGGCAATAGATTTTACAGCACAAAATGTCTTGCTCAGGTATTGGTGTGAGTGTGCCTTGAACCTGTTGTGACCCCACTGTCTCTGCTAATGTGGGCTGAACTGCTGAAGAGATGCATAAAAATGAATAAAATGGGAAAATTAAGTTCTGTGAATTTCCTCCCTTTGAGATTAGTGGTTCCATCAGTCATTTCAGTTTCAATAGGTTTGTTATCTCTGCAAATAATTTTTTACTACTGAAATCATAGCCATCCTTCTGCTGGGATTAAGGCAGAAATTTGCAAGGAACAGAGGTAACTTTGGGGCTAAGATAAGAGAAGTTGTTTCTCAAGAAAGCACTTGAGAGGAATTAATGCTGCTATGCTATGCTAATGTGTTCCTTGATCATTGCTTGAGCCAAGATCTCATATATTTTCTCAGGCTGATGGGACAGCAATGTAAAACTTCTGCATTTTATTATCTTGTTCTATATGCTCCAATTTATTACTTCCCCTTTGTCTGGCTAAACCCGAAGATATATGATATAGGTAAAGCTACTTGGCAAAAATACAGAAATTCAGTCTGAGGCACAGGGGGAACAACTGCAGAGGCAGATTTCTTAGTGGAATGGAATGTGAGGTTTTCATTTTAGCACTTCACTTCTTCCCAAGGTCTTCTGTCTGGGAAACCCCCATGAGTATTATCCTTTAAGCACCAAAAATGCATTCCCTCGAGACTGCTGGTGAAGGGCCCAACCTCGAGCTCTCCTCTCACAGTTGTGGAGTGCTAATAAGGCAGCTCCCTACTTAGCCTTCCATTGTTACATGCCTTTTTATTTATTTATTTTTTCAGCATTCCTGTCATCTGAAATGTGATTTATTTATCTTCTGTCCCAGAAGACATCAGAGTACTTGTGCTGGTAGTGATGCCCTTCCCAGTAACTCTTTGGCTACCCCTTTTCCACAGCTTGACCCCAAGCAAACTTGTCTGCACAGGTTTCCCAATATAAGTGACTACAAAGGGACTCTCACAGAACTATACAAGACACTAAAATCATGCCTTTAAAAGCCCAGTTGCTGGCATGCATGGAGTTTGTAGCAGTTTACTTCCTCAGCAGTAATATTGCAAGTTGAATAGAGCAATTGGGTCAAAAGTGTCTTTTTCTGGCTTAATTCTTTCCTCTTACCATTTGTGCATGCTTCTTTTGTAGGAAACAACAGCAGCATCTCTGGCCCCCAACAACTTTTTCTGCTTCCCCACAGAGTCTCAATTGCTGAACACCACCCAATAGGCCTGTCACGGAGGAATTTCACCTATCAAAGACGGTGTAGGATGAAAAAGAATAAGAGCATTTGGTTAAAAGTGTGTTTACCCCATTAGGCTTTTTTCGTTCTCTTTTAAATTATTCTTTTCCCAGCTGGAATAGGGGTACTTGCACATGAAAGTGTAGACAATAGTTCTGAACTTTTGATGGGTATACATTGACCTTATTCTCATAGTTCTTCTTGTTTTACTTGGATGCCTTCTTATCGGAATCAGGGGCCCTACAAGATTCCAAAACAATGCTCTTACCTTGTTATGTGGTAGCCTGTCAGGTTTGATTTCCTAAATATGTTTCAAGTTACATCCCCACCCTAAATGCTTTTAATAGTTTAATAGTTTAATTCTGTTATGTCAAGGCTACGAACCTTGATGTCAAAATGCTCTTGGCTCCAGCTTATGTTAACTAAATCTGCTTTATGTTGCAGTCTCCTCTTGCAAAATTCCTGGAAAAGTGATTAATATGTTGGTGATTAGAAAAGCACACAAGTCCACCCTTAGGTTTTACAAGAAAGGGTGGGGTTATTAGAACTTTGTTAACCAAAAGGATTTCATGAGAATCACAGAGTTATTTGGCTTGGAAGGGACCTTTTAAAGGCCATCTAGTCCTATCTCACTGCAATAAGCAGTATCTTCAACTAGATCGGATTCCTGGGAGCCCCAAGCAACCTGGCCTTGAATGTTTCCTGGGATGAGGCATGAGAAGGAAGCCATTATCTGTGGAAATTTGCTATTCAGTACAGGAACTCTGATTGATTGCTCTTGGCAAATTGCTCCCAGAAGTGTTATGTTAGACTTTCATGGAAAAAGATCACAGGAACAGGACCTGGACTGCCTGATCCCTCCTACCAATGCTCTGGAAGTGCATTTGTGTAGTCCTGGTGTGTTTTGTTACCTTGGGCCTAAATATTTGTGGCACCATCTGTGAAAGAGAGATTGGCTGGTCCTGGGGAGGTGACACGCTGGTGTGTGCTCTGTGAGCAGCTCTTTGGGTAGGTGAGGGGCACAGGGTTAACTGGGGATCTCCCACCTCTGGGGTGTGTTATCTCTGAGGTCTCTGGGGACTTCTGTGCGTCTCTGGTGCACAGAATCTTATTGATTTGTGTCCTCCACTTCCCTTTGCTTTTGGTAATACAAAAAGAAAAAGCTAGAAGTAGGAAATACTGTGTTCAATGACTCTACTGGAAATAATTTCCCACCTAATAAGCCCTCAGCCTGCCCAGTGTGGCAGTGCCAGGTTACTCCCCAGAGGGGCTGTGCTGGCACTTCCAGGCAGAGGCCAATGCCTTCCCGTTGTTGCTGCCCTGGGCTGGCTTCCAGCAAACATCGTGGGTCGGTCCCAGCAGCAGGGAAGGGCTGTGCCAGGGGTGGGTTGGGGCTGGGGCTGGCAGGAGTGGGGCAATGCTCTCCTACGGTTGCAGGGTGGTTTCCTCTACAGCTGGGAATTCACAGGGATGCATTGATTTCTCTGTGGCTGCAGTAATGCATGGGAGAGACTTTCAGTGGAAATTACCTGTGAAAAAACCAGAGTAATCCCATTTAAACCAAAACTGAGCATGGGTGTGCCTTTCCAGTCTGGAGTTCCGTTGACCAGCTGTGGTTTGCAGCAATCACAGCCATAGACAAAGGACCCAGGGAGTGAAACTGCGTCAGTCAGTTCCTGGCTGAGCACGTATGGCACAGACCAAATGTGTCAACATGACCCCACCCTGAGCTTTTACCTCCTCTGCACTCAGCAGCCCTGGAGCAAGGAGAGCACCTTCCTGAGCAGTGGCACAGCCCTATTCCCATCCCACATCTGGAGCAGCTGAAACCTGCACGGCTGGGGCACACTCCCACCTGGATGCTTTCTCTGTTTCCTTCCTCTGAGGCTTGTTCAGGAAGACTGAGGAGGCAGCAGGGAAGTGTGGTAGCACTGGTTACTGGCATTTTGAGCAGCAGAATTCCGTCTTTTCACCTGACTGGCAGGTAGAGGTGAGGGGAAAGCAGTCTGACACAGAACACTTCCTTAAAGATCCATATGTTGTTCCACGTGTCTCCACAGAAATTAACCGAGTGAGTCCTGTCAGTTGCTAATGAAGTCCCTCCTTTACAAGGTCAGCTTTTTCCCTGGGCACCTGCACTTTGCCCAAGCCTCATTATAATCGGTCAGCTCCTTCCCTAAATCTGTTGGCTCTTGTAGGCTGACTGCTCTGACTTGGGACTGTCAGTGCATGGTCCACCTGTGGCTGAGATGCTGCCTCAGAACCCCCTTGGAGGTCTGAGGCTGCAAATTTCCAGGATGCAAGTCCTCAGCTAATCCAGAGGAGGAGAATCCTTGGACGGCACTTCAGAACCAAGGCTTTAAGTTACCCGGTAGTGTCCAAACAATGTGGGTTTGTGAGTCACAGGTAAGACATGCCACTGCAGCTCTTCTGAGATTAGTGAAATGAAGAGCTATGGTATGTATCTTTATGTCTTGTTTAGTGGTTGTGTTCCTGACTCAGTGGGCAAGAGAATGCTTCCTGAAATTAATTGCTTTGCGGGCAATTAACATCATCCATGATCATGAAGCAATGTGAGCAACAAAGCTTCTGGTTTTTCTCATCTCCCTAGGGAGGAGGTGCACTCCTGGGACCTGAGTCAAATGGCTTTGAGCAAGAGAAGACTTGAAAAGGATGACTCTTGTCCTCTGAAGGAAAGAGGAAGGGAAAAGCCCTTTCCAGACTAACATAAAAGGTTAAGACCCACTCTCCTGGCTCACTGCATGAACAGAGCATGATGGGCATGCATGCAAACACTGGAGACTTTTTCCTGGAGTGCTTCTCTTCTGATCAGCTAACACCAGGTTTCATGGGATTTGGGTCATTCTATTATTCCTTGAAAGCCCTGACATGAAGGTGTGGCATCACAATCTGGCCAGTGATCTGACTGCCTGGGGACCTGTGATGGGACTGGGCAACCTCACCGAAAGGCACCTGATATCAATCAGTTGCATGAAATAACAGCAAGAAAGAGGATAGCTAAGAGACCCAGTTACTGTCACTGGGGTTTTGATTTCTCCTGAGGATGGCAGCAAGAGTCTCTCTCCTCTGATGAGTGAGGGGCCTGTCAGGTCACGAGTGTCAGAGTCATAGCCAAGGCTGGTGACATGCCAGGGCAAAATGTGCAGGGGTGTCTGCAGGCACAGCCTCAGCCTGTCCCTGGCTCTGTGTGCCTGCCCTGCTGAATGCCACACATGCCTGACACCCAGGCAAACTGCCTGTAGAGCTACAGGCTCAAAGGAGCCTCAGCAAAGGTGAAAAACAGTCAAAGAGGAGTCAAATAAATGCCAGAATTGATGCAAGGGAAGGCAGAGGGAAAGTACAGCCATGAGGGAGGAAAAGCAACCGTTTAAGTTGATTTAAACTAATACAAAAGCACACTCTGAGCCAGCAGTGACATCCAGATTGAACAACAAGATTTCTGTGTCCTGTATGATGCTGTGATGGCTGCCTGGCTTTATTTTCCACAGTAAATATCGTTCAGCAAGATTTGAGTTTCTAAGTGCTCCACAAAGCTGCTGAATGATCATGTGTTAATTAACCTCACTCAGGAGGCATTGCAAGTATTTGCCATTAGCAAAATTAGTTGAAAACTAGTCATCAAGGGTATCAGGCTGGAAAGGTGTTCTTTACAAAGACATTCAAAGTGCACTTAGCTAGTGGTTCGTAATACCTTGGTTTCAACCATTTTTTTTTTCCTTTTCAGATCAAAGTCAATTAAATCTCAGCTTAAATCACAGGCCATCCTTCTGCTTGATGCCAGTCTTTTGTTGAGTTTGTGAGAAGATGCGGTGGTGAGGGCAAACCAGGAAATCTACTCGTGTACCATTGCTGAATTTCAATGGGAGAAGCATTTTTCAAATCTGGGTGACACCTAGTAAATCTTTAGCAGGCAATGAATGAGGCACTTTCAGACTGTCCTTATTTATTGTTGGAATGGAGATTAATATGTCATCCCAGAGGTCAAGTTGGTTTGACTGATATCTAAATTACTGACCTGCTTTTTACCCTCTCTAATGATAAGTCCTATGCTTACCATCCTGTGGCCCTTTGGAACCTCACCACTTCTGCTGATTATGGCAGTTTACACACTCTAGAACATATTTTATCAAACCCTAACAACTGCAATATATATTTTATTAGACTGGTGATTAACTTGTTTTCCATCCAATCTGCCTTGTTTCATCTGTCTCCTTTATCCCAGCAAGATTTTTCATGTAGGATTTTTCAGAGCACTGAGCCTATGGGAGAAGTTGGAAACAGTCTTGTGCATTTGACTTGGCCAATTCTGATGCTGTGTAAAACTAACAAGAAAGCAGTTCAGCCACTGAAATAGCACAGTTCAAACTTCTCTTGATGGTTTCTTAGCTGGACATGCCACAGGCCTTGCTGGAATAATTTTTTCTGTTGGTCTTTGTAGTTTAGAAATGGAAGAGAATATACAGCACATGTGAAATAGAAATAATGAGGAATAATTTTATTAGCATAAACACGAGGTGAGCATTCCCTGTGAAAGGAAGCATATTAACTTAAGGAGAAATCTGAGCAGATCTCAGCTTCTGCAAGTTAATTTCTGCAGAGCTATAAAATTACAGAGTTGAAATACCAAATGTTATGCTCTGTCTGAAAATCTGGTTGTTCTAATTAAGCTCTTTTCTTCCATTCTGGCCAAGCTAGAGGTGTAGCTTTTTTGAATGCTTATAAGATGGTTTTAGTCGTGTCATTAAAGGAACTACATTTGCACAAAGCCTTAATAAATTCTGATTTATTCTGATTTAAAATATGAACTGACAGTTTGCTGTCAGGATCTTCAAACAGTTCTTAAAAAGAGCTGTTGGATCCTGCCTTCCCTGGCAGGCAGACCTTCCTGGGCCACGTGTTCTTGTATGCTTTTTTCTGATTCTGGCAGAAACGTTTGGGAAGCCTGTGCTTTTATGGATGATTATTATTAACATTATGAGAAAGGTACTCTGAAATACGAAGGGATTGTTTCTAACAAGGGGTTCCTTGCCTAAACTGGGCTAGAAAAACCAGCTGTTCTAGTTTACCTGAGCTGTTTGCTCTTCTAATTCTCCTTTGCAATGTGAGGGAGAAACAGGGTCTGGTTGCTTTTCTGCATTTGTATTCTTTTAGGTGCAGGGTGAATTTGCAGAGACAGCTGATAGATAAATCACTGCTGCTCTTGTCCATGCAGTAAATCACTGCTGCTCTTGTCCATGCAGAGTGCATTTGAAATTAATATTGTAAATATGCCACGTTCTCACTTTTCTACAGTTAGCTTTTGGCATGGGGCCTCACTTTGTGGCCCGAAACACACTGCAGACATGCTTTAAAGGCAATAGTCAAAACGTAGCAGAAGCTTCTGTCTAAACTTGGCACCTAAACACCTCCTTCCAGGATTGTGGGGGTGAGTTGCCAAATAAATCCTGCTCAGCATTATCTCTGCATCTGGCCCTCTCTTGGCATGGGATGGGCCTGTGCAGTGGGAAACGAAGCTACAGCTTCAGCAGAATGTTGAAATGTAGTAAATTAAAGCCCCCAGCCAAATGAAACTTGTAATTGGTGTGTCACTTTCAAGTGAGAGAATGGCTCAGGCAGGTTCAGCGTTCTGCCTGGGTTGCAGAACTGTTCTAATTACCCTGTGTGGTTTTTAATACTTCTGAGAAGAAGGAAAAAAAAAAAGGTGCGCTTAGTTTTAGAACTGCACTCTGTTGCCAACATGCAGCTGGCATCTGAGGGTATCTGAGCATTTCAGCCAGGTGAAGTGTTTGTGAGCACTAAGGCTGGGTCAAAAATTACTGGTGCCAACACAGGCTGAGTTACTTTTAAAGTAATGTGACTTCCTGTGGATGTAGCCATTAGACTGTCATTGAGATTGTAATTTAATGTCAAGATCAGACCCTTTCTCTCCATTCCAATGCAGAGCATCTGCTGGAAACATGAGAGGACAGACTAATGTAATTTTACTGTTGGTCCCTCTTAACTTTCAATAGTTGGCCTTTTTTTTTCCCCTCATTCTTGAGGACATTCTTAATATAACCCTTGCACATAAATTGGTATAGATACACTCAAACACACAGGTGTATTGAGAGACACATTGGAATTTGGTGTGCTTGAATTAATTTCACGCCTTTCCAGAAACAACCTAGGTGATACGAAAGCTCTCTTGGCAAAAGAATGCCCTTGAGGTATCATATTTGAATGAGGAAGCTCCTAAAATAAATATGTGTGGGAGTTGCTGAATATAGTTAGTCTACATTTGTCTGTCAGAAACAATAAATCTCAAAAAAAAGAAAAAATCTTGGTAAGTTGATTGTTATTTAATCTTGAAGGTGAAGTAACACCCAACCAACTCCTGAACCTCCTTTGCATATTGCAGTCCAAATGCTTGTGAATGCTGGTAGTTCTGCTCAGAGCATTCATGCTTTTTGATATCAAGTTTGTTTAATAGCTATCAAAAGCAATTTACCAGGAAGCAACAAAATAAAGCACTTTATCTGAAGCAGGGACTTTCAATTCATATCACTATATATATAATCCATGTTTCCAAAAACAAGCCAGAGTAGTGCTTGGTTGCCACCTCTGAAAGTCAGCACATCATCATTTCACATACTTGTGGGCTTCTAAAAGACACAGAAAATTCCCCTTGGTGCCAAAATGGTCCTTTCAATAAGATTTTTCAAAGCATTGAAAAGCAACGTCAACAACAACAGCAAACAACAAACTACCACATCAAAGCTTTGCTGAGGATGTGGCGTGGATTGTCCCTGGAAAATGAGCTGAGGTGGATATTTGAAGGAATGGAGTCCCTATGTGTTTGGGATGGAAAAGGTGAGGTTAACTCAGCTCTTCTAGCTGACACCAGAGAAAACTGCTTGTTTGGAAGGGCACCCAGTTCACAGGAGATTTCACTGATGCCCAGAGGCTTTCATTGATCTGACAGGTGAGCAACAATAAACAGAATACCTTTGGGTGTGGGAATCCAGTAAACTCTTCAAGAACAGGTAAAACTTGTTGGTCTTTTCCTGCAGTACATTCTGAACATTTGTACAGAGAATGAAGTTTGAGCACAGTGTTCAGGCTGTTCTTTCCTCTTACTTTTGTACTTTGTAAGCAGAGGCTTAGATGTGCAATATTAAAGGGGAGTTCTGTACATAACTGGCATTATATGCTTTTTTCTTAAAGTGCTTGCATGCTTTAGGAATAAAAATTCCAATTTTTATATGCAACTCGTGATGGCAACTAGGCTTCTTAAGGCTTCTAACATCCTGAAAGGAGGAATCCAGGCTGAAGTTTTCCTTATGACAAGGTTTTTGATGGTTCCTAAACCACTGAATTCTGTTTACTTGGTGCCTTGTATCTGGACTCAGTGCCTGGGCTCTCAGGGCAGCCTGCATCTCGGGTTTGTAAGGACAGGACTAACTCCTTTTTTTAGCAATTACTGCTGACTAGGTTATGTATTTTCATAGAGCTACAACTGAGGCTGTAGTTAGCAGACACCCCTTAAATTTTACATTGACTAAGAAGGAAACACAGGATTTATCTTGTGAACAAACTACCTCCGACTTTATTACTGCTGTTATAATAGCAGATTGCTGCAGCATTCTGCCTTGGAGGCATAACAAGTAAATTATTTCAGTATGAAGTCCTTTCATGCAGTTTTGGGCTCTTCCCTCCTAAGCTGTGATGCCTTTTCCTTTCGCTTTGTTCAGCATTTACTAAGTGACAGATGCAGTACAAACTTTACCCATCTTTTAACTGCTCTCCACAGGTCTATCCCAGGTCTTTCTCCACTCCCTAAGTAGGAACAAGGTTTCTAAATAGGTTTAAAAATGTGCACTCAGTCTCCCTGGGCACTTTAACACGTTGCCTGTTTTTATCTAGGTTCCCAGGTGAACTAGGACCTCTTACTCAGGCTGCTGGAAAAAAAAAAGGCAGCAGAATAAACCCAGTTTCTAAGTTATCATACTAATTACAAAAGAAGCTCCAAAATTTCAAACAGTACATTAGTATCCTTCTCCTCTTTACCTGTAATTTTAGTCCATCTTTAAGAAAAGAAAAATAAGGATGAAGAAGACCCATAAACCAAATAAAGCTGTAATTGGAGACCTAGGACTTTAATGATGACTTCTAATATTTACTACTTAGCATGCTCACTAAAACTAACATGGTAACAGTAATGAGAAAAATGAGTTCCACATTATGCAAATATTTGCACTGGTGGCCCAAGATTTGAATTCATCTGGATTATAGCTGGTGGAAACAGCTGAAAAACAAGGTCAAGTTTCCTCCTTGTGTCTGAGGCCTTTTTCACAGCTGACTGGGTTGCTCACTCATCAGCTGGGCAAGACCCAACATCCTTTAAGTTATCTCTTAAGGGGGCTGTGACTGCTGCTTTATGTGGGGCTCACATATAAGCTCCTGATCAGGGAGCTGATTAAAGGAATTTCCAGAGCTGGCCTGCTCTGGCTGATGGTGACTACTACAGCTGTAATGTGAGAGCTCTACTGAAAGGAGAGCATAAAAGGATAAAAAAGTATGGTGAAGGAAGCTGTCACCATTATGGAAAATCAAAGCTCAAGAAAAAGTACAGTAGATCCTGAAAATAGATATGGGGGAGCTCTTTTATACTGGTGATTTTAAGACCCACTTCAAGAAAGTCTGTAAGCAACTGTTTGGGTTTTTTTTCTCTCAAACTTGTATTTTTCCTTTCAGGTAAGGGTTATGTCAATTTTTTTGGAGGCAGAACTGTTGGCTTGATTAGAAGAACAGCAACAACATAGGAGTACAAAAGCAACCAAAACTCGTGAAAAATCTTCCTGCTTTGCTGTGAAACTAAGCTTTGTGCTGGGGAATGAGAAAGGGATCAAGCAAACATCTTGTTTTGGTGTTATTGGCCAAACCCAGGTAATGCTAATGTTAGTTGGAACTAATACTGCTCTGTCTGCTTCGTGTAGCTAGGCAGGGCCACCTGGAGTTTGAATTCCCAGCCAGGGGATGAGTTTGCCTTCAAGGGGAAAATGTTTCCCAGTCTCCAGTTAAAGTTATCTATTTTTTTTTCTATCCCCATAAGCCTAAACTGGTTTCACTTTATGACAAGAACTTTTAAAATCCTAAAGAAATTGTATTGTAGTAAAGGAGAGCAACCAGAGCTGTAACCACTTGCACTGTGCACAGAATAGGAAATACTGAGTTACCAGGCTGCTTTTTTCTTGCCAAGTCTTCCAAAGTGGTAGGAATGGAGCATCTCTGACCTCTCTGGATAGCCACAGAGGCTATGGCATTCTAGCATGGCATCACTGAGCTGGTAAGGAGTTTTTTCCTGATGCCCAACCTGCATCTCCCCCACCCCAGCATGGTGCTGCTGCCCTGTTGCCCCTTGCTTTACCACATTTCACTATTGGAACAAGTTTGGTTCTGTGGTCTCTGGGGCTTAGTTTCAAGTATTTGTAGATTGCTTTACATCCCTGCCAGGCACTTAAAAAGTACAGTCCAGTGAGCATGAAGGATTTTTAAATGCTGTGCTACTTTACTGCTGGGGAAGAATATGAGTTAGTAGCTGATATTTAATAGCTTCAGTTACAGAAATCCTTTAACAGAACTTGAAAATCCAGGGTGTGGTGATTTAATATTTTTTTTTACAACTTGCAGTTTTACCACATCATTGTTTATACCAAGCTACAAGCTCAGTTTTCACATAACTATACCTCCTAACAATCAAAAGCCCTTTAGGAGCTGTTTATGGGGACAGGTGTCTCATATCAGCAGACTTTAAAAAAATACTCCAAACAGATGTTATCTCTATAGTGCATGCAGTAACCAGACAAATGCAAAGAACTTGGAACTGCACAGACAGGTGTGAGAAAGCTGATCTAGCTCCTTATCTGCAAATTACAAGGGCCAGAGATACACAGGTTTGGAAAGGTCATAGCAGGAAGGAGGAGATGGCAAATGATGCAGTATGGGAATAGTCTGCTAGAGTCAGCCATGGGTGAAAGCCAGTGGCAGGTGAGTGACCTGTTGTCAGGAGGAAACACGAGCATGCAGGGCTGTTAAATACCACTTTACTCAGAAATGCTGGAGCTGGGGTGTTTCCACCAACCATTGGGGTACAGTTTCTGAGAAGTATGTTTGGGCAGTTAGAGAACTCCAGCAGCTGGAATAATGTTACTGAAGATGCTTCCCCTCAAAGCTCTTTAGGGAACAATGAATAATGAATAATAAATAAGCATAAGGCATTGGCTCTCTTGTCCCTTCGGAACTTACCTTCCATGTGAATGGAGTTTCAGTGAGCAAGGCTGCATCTCCTGATGTGTCCCTTGTAGCCCTGGGAGCCACCACTCTATCAAACACAGACACTGTTGAAATGAAGAAGGACCCAAACAGATGTATCTCACTTTGTTTTGGCGAGAAAATCTTCAAGCCACACTTGAAACAGACTTTGTTTTGAGACCTTCCTTCTCCTCAACCCTGTGGTGAATTTTCTGTGTCTGAGGTTTTGGGTTTTATGGAGGTAAGCAATGTGTTACCCTGACTTCACTGCTAAATTTACAGGAGATGGAGCTGACTTTGATGTGGGAGCAGAGATGGGACTGCTGGATTATTTGTGGTGTCAACTTTGTCACCTTCAGAGATTGTCTCCTAAGCCAGAGCAAAAACAATTTGTACTTTACAGCATGCATGCACTTTTCAGCACGCCCGTTGTACACAGGGCATCCCAAAGAAACAGTAATTGATTTATCTTGGAAGAGGGTGGGGAAGAATCATATTTTGCTTAGTTTAGGAGGAGAGTTATTGTTACGGCCCAGAAAGAGAAAGAATGTTGGCAAGATCTTCACAGAAACTCTCCTTTTCCTCCTCCTTACCCTGACAAAGCAACTGTTAAATGACATGTGTGTAAAAATCCATCTCTCCCCTTCCAATAAAGGTGCCTCTGCTTAAAGGACAACAGCATCAGCCAGTGTAAAACTATTTGCTGTCCCTTTTGTGAAGACAGGGGGTCCTGCTGGGGCTTTGCTTGCAGCCAGAGCCAAACATCCTGGGGTCTGCCTGGGGTGAAAGAGACAAGTCTGGCTAATGATGCTGCCAGTGGTCAGGAGGGTGTCTTCTTGCCCAAAACATTGGGTCATGAGCATTTAACAAGAATTTCGTATTTTACTAGAATTGTGGTAAAATATTTTTCAGGCTTGAGATATTACACTGATTTTTAATTTTATTTTTGCTTTGTGTCTACTGAGGAAAAAAAATTCTAGCCAAGGTCCTACTGCCTGACTGCAGGAGTGGAAACAGAGACAGAGCAAAATGTGCATCTACCACAGGTGGTTGGTATGAACACGTGAGGGATCAGGGACCACTGTCCAGGGCTACACCTCCATTACCTTTGTTTTCTTTCCTGCTGGGAATCAGCTCACTGCTGTTTGCTGACTTCAATGGAGAACCTGAGAGCAGGCAAGCATTTCCCAAGGCTTTTGCCAACCACAAGGGACAGGACTGTTTGATTGATGGTGGTAAGTGCATTTTTTCCATGGAGTGAGTGCCCACAGGACGGGTAGAGAGCAGCGTTTGCCTCTGTGCTGTTCAGAGCCCATCCAGGCTGCTGTGTTGTGCCCACCTCAGATTTGTTCAAATGATTCTTGGCCAAGCATCCATCCCACTTGGGCAGAGATTCAGATGGCTCAGGGATGGGGCAGGAAGCTCCCTGGTCCTGTGGGAAAAGTGGGTGTGCACAATGACAGAGCATCCACTGTGTGCCTGACATTTGGTCACTGAAATCACACAGGGAATCTTGCATGTGGAACAGTAAATGTTCCTCCAAAGCTGCTCCAGTGCTCTGCTGTGTTGGATCAGGCTGGGGGTGCTGGACTTGTTTTTGTTCTCATTCTGAGTCAGGACATTAGGATTTGAAGGCACATTTCCATTGGAAAATACACAGAATGGTAACAGTGGGGCCCAACTTCTCTAAATCCACACATAAACACTTTCTTAGATCAGGCCACCTCAGGTTCTTATGCTTTTTTCTCTGTCTTTTTTTTTTTAATGCCTATTTAACAAATGCACATCTGTAGCCACTACAGTGGATGTGAAGAACGTGAGGTTGCTTTGTAAAACACAGGTCCGTGCCTTTCAGATGCACTAAATAGCTCCTCTTTTATAGCTGAGCATATTATAGACTGTAGAATTCATTGTGGCCTATTTATTATCCATAATAACCCTCACAGTGGGTTAATTACAACCCTGAGGTGATGGTGAATTTGTCCACCTCTCTTCACAACAGCAGAAAATAACTGATGTAATCAGGAAACCTGTCCTTGGAGGATGGGTAATCCATGCTGTGTACACAGGAGGAATTCTTTCAAAGGCCTCTGCTCCAGTCTTTCACACCAGAAGACCTGTTCCTCCATTTCTTTGTGTCATTCAAACTGTGCCAAGTCTTTTGCAATAACACTTGCAAGAACATTACTGCTGTCCAAAGCACCAGCTTTTGACTTCCAGGTTTTAAGTAACTTCAGGTTGAGTAGTAGTACCACTAAAACAAAACACAAAACCTCCCTACAATGCTGGTGCCAATATTGCTTTGTAGATTCTCCTTTTTATCAACATGTAGATATATCATCAGACCTGAGTTTCTCATCCCAGCCTCCCTTTATGTTAAAAACTCTTATCTCTTATCCATATGCTTTTAAAGTAACAAATATTATCCTATTATAAAAATAGTATTTCAAGGTTATATGTATCATATGTTTAGAGCACCTTTTTTTTCCCAGCATCAGGAAAGAAGGAACTCCTTAAGAATCCCTGTTTTAACTTTCAGAAAGATGCAATGGCTCCTCTGCTCTCACTGCAGCATCCCACGTGCTGCTGTGTTGTAACTGCAATGCAGTGGTTGCCAAGGTTCTCCAGTCTTTAAGAATTGTGCAGGGTTTAAACTCGTACACAGTTTTTAGTTGGGCTAAGCCCAATATCCAGAGTTTTGAGTTAAAACTCAAGTGTGCTCATGTATCCTAAGGCACAGTGCGCTTTCCAGGCAGAGTTCAACGCTGATAGTACGACATTACTGATTTATTTTGTTGTTCCAAGCCAAACACAGCTATTCTGGCTGGAGCCCATTTTCTTACGACCTTCATGGGCTTCAGAGAGTTTCTGAACTTTCTGAAAGATTTTACCCTCCCTGGCAGCAGCTAAAAAAGCCCCTATCACTATTATTTTTCTGTGGCCCAGACATGGCTATTTCCCTTTCTGGTGAAAACACAGTAAGGATGTATTTTTGAGGGTCAAAAAATGCCTTTAAATATCGCTAGAACTGAGGAAGATCTTAAGCCTCTTACTGAAGTAGCAGGAGTTTAAGTACAATCGAGGTAGTAGTGGTGTCCTTCTGAACCCCAGAAAGAAGAGCAGGGTGGGGATTTTGGGGACCCAGCTCCTTTCAAGGTGCAAGTGGTGGTGGTTACACTCATAGTCCTATAGATGGTTCCAGATGAGAGCCTGCAAGATGCAGGCATAGGTAAGAGAGGGCCTTGTGCAGATTTGGAGGGAATATGTGGTCAGCACTGGAAAGATTGCCTAATGATGAGCCCTGGATTTGCAGCTGGTGTCCTTGTTCCCTGTTATGGTCATGGTGCTGCTCTGTGATCACGGGCACGTTCAGAAGCCCCTTATTCCGTGGGGGTATTTGCAGTATTGGCTCTAAATTGTAGCTGCTAAGGACATGCCCGCTTCCTCCTCTCTGTATCTGTGCATATTTAGGCTGGTCTGAGAGAGGACTAAGAATAATAAGGTACAAATAAGAGAACGGGAGCTTAGGTTGAATAATTGAAAAATTGTTAAAGAAATGTTAAGTTCCTAAACTTGGATTATTTTCAGTCACACTGGATACAGCACTGGAAGGTACAGCTCAAGGAACAACGCAAGCAAATTCTAATTTCTGATCCTAAGCCTAGAGTGCCTCTAATGAGTATTTTAGGATGTTTTTAGCTCTGAACATGTGAAATAAGACACAAGAAGTTTATTTCCCCTTCATACGCGAAGCTGTTAATATATCCCAAGTAAGCCTGTAGAGAAAGGCAACCCCCTGATCTGTGTATAATGTAATGTCTGCACTAAAGCCCTTTTTGTCTTTGGTGTACTTGAGCAAATCTCCCTGCTGGGTTTTCAGTAGGCAGATGCTGTGCAACATCTAAAACAATATTCCAGGCATAACTCACATGGTTGCACCAATATCTGATGTTTCAGGGCTTGTCAAGGTGTGCTGTGATGTTCAGCATATGCATTTCCTCCCGTCTGACTTCTGTTCCCAGATCTTTGTCTCCTATCAGATGATGCCTTAAGGTCATGTTATCTTCCCCATGGGATGGGTCTGGAGTATGAGTCAGGAATGTAAACTGAGGTTTTAATCAGCAGCAGTTTAAGTAAAGGAATGGAAGAGCAGCTGCTGGAGTTGAAATAACTTGGGAAGCACCAGATCTCAACACTTTTCATAGCTTGTGTGACTGCTCATCAGGCTAGCTCAGGAACCATCCCCCAAGAGGGCTGTGAAGCGACACTGTTGGACTTTTTGGCCCTGAAGACTAAAGATGGGAGAATCTGGCAAGCTGGAAGCTAAGTGTGGGAACACACAAAGAGGCAGCCTGACTGCCCTCATTTTCAATGGGCTGCCTTTGGAGCACGGACTGCCAGGCTGAGCAGCAGCCAGGGGAGGGCTGGGGTTCTCCTGTGTGGCCTATGATGGTGCCAGCTCATTTCACCTGCAGTTTTTTTATGGGCCCAGAAGGGGAGGTTGAACCTCTCTTAATACACAGTGTGTTCCTTCTCAAAAGAGTAAATCTCACAAAAAAGCCAAGTAACCCAAACCCCCTGTCCATGCACAATATAATGCAATATTTTACATTGTTTAATTCTCTTTAGGAAGGCAGGGAGAAGAAAAAGCACTAATGTTTAGCAGCAGTGACAGTAGAAAGAGGAAAGGAATGACTAATTCTCTGGCAATGTCTATAATCTACTGCAAAATTATCTGTCCTATTCAAGAGTTTCTACTAAAACAATTCCGTGAAAGATGGTTGTACTGGGTAGTGGTTAAGACACAAGACAAGAGGACCTGGGGTCAGTTCTTTTTTCAGCCAAAGACTCTTTGGGCACTGCTCAGCATGTTTAAATTCAAGGTTTCAGATCTCCTCTCAGGAAAAGAGCAAGTGGGAATGTTCTATTTCCCAAGCCCAAGACTATGGTGAGGATGATTCTAATTATTTTTGAGATCTCCAGTGGCCCATGGTGAAGTTTACTGGCAAATACCAATTAAAGAGAGGTTAAAACCAGCAGATTCTTGGTGGTTTGACAGGTCAGCAAAACTGGACAAAGAAATTATTTGCAAGAGGACTCTGATGCCAACTGGAGCATACACAGCTTGCCTTCAGTAGCACTGTCCTGTTGCAGAAAAATCTAAGTCTCCATACCTAGATTTAATTTAAAAATTAACTTGCCCTTTTGAAGGAAGGGCTAAAGCTTGAAAATACATTTGCTGCATCCCGGCCAAGTAGGTTCACTAATAACAAAAAGACCAAAGACAGATTTTTTGCATTAGGGAGAGCACTTTATTATTTCTCTGCTTTGTTTTCTTTGGAGTCCTGCTGAAATGTTTTTGATTGCATGCAAGTAGGAGATCAGTTGTAATAAGGCGTGTCTCATGTTTCTCGTGTTGCTGCCAGGCCTGAGATATTTCTTTGTGACTTTTGAACACTGCTTTGATTTTAAAGGGGCACTATCAAGGATTCACTTAGGTTGAAAAAGACCTTTAAAATCACTGAATCAATAGAAATAACCCAAAAACTTTGAATTTCCTTTTTAAGGACATCTTACTGAGAGGTACACATATATTTAAAAGTACCCAGCACCATTGTTTGTTTTATTTTTTAAATAGCATGTGAGTTTAACAAAAATAAATGTGTGAGTATTTCTAAAAGCTCCCTTCCTGATCTTTTAGACTGAAATTCTTCATCCCTATGCTACTCTGTAGCCAGGTTTACTCTTTGTCTATTAATTTTGCCAACCACTTCTTTTTAAGCAGTGAAAGTAGACTTGTCCAGGTTTCCTGGTATTTATTCATTCATGGCACATGCAGTGTTCCTTGGGTTAACAAGTTAGAAGAGAAAGTTGGATTTTAATTGTCTGTTTTCTATCATATTTGAAAAAGTTATAAAAACAATTTCCTCAACATGCAGTGCTGTAAGTTCCCTTCCCCTGTGTTGTTTTTGGACCTGCAGTATTTTGAATATGACATCTTACAAAAAACAACAGTATTTTTAAAACCTCCTACTGGAGTGGATTTGGTTTGAGTTATTCAAAGCAAATGTGGAGGACTAACAGCCCTCTGAAAACCATCAGTGATGGGAAAGCAGCGTTGTTTGCTTACCTCCCCGGGGCACGTTCTGCTCTGCGTGCACGTGTGGGACTTCCTGGGACTCCTCGGAGAACTGTGTGCATCTACCAGCAGAACTCAGCTCCCTGAGAGCCAGAAATATCCCTGGACACAGGGCAGTGTAACTATCTGCTGGTTCTAAGCCTCTGGTAGGAGCCAGACCTTTAGCCAGGAGTGCTGAAGTGAAGAGGCCAGGTGACCAGCTCTGTGAGGTCCCTACTCCAAGGATTTTGCATCTCCTGCTGGACAAGAAGAGCTGTAAGAGCTTCTGTGCCAGCAGTTCAGCGTGAGGGTACAGGACAGGCTCTGTTTGAGCAGCAGGGCTTGTAAATACACGTGACAAAATATCCATTGCCGTTAAGGTAGCTCACCTCCCCTGATTTCAGAAGAGTAATGCCAGATCACATCAGCTGCTAACTCAATAGTTATGTGAGAATTTCCTATTGGTTTAATGGACACTCTAACCTCTGGGGTTTTTTTTGAGAAAAATCTGCCTTACTAAATATAGCAGATGGGGTTTTTTTTAGTGCTTCTTTACCATCTTGAGCATCATACATGAAAACAGCCTTCAGGTGCTCAGGAATTTTTTTCCCTCCTGTTTCTGATACCCACATGTGCAGACATAGTCCTAAAGTTACCACATTGCTGTAGGGAGGACGATCATTTCAAGTAAGAGAATATGAAGCAGGATCAGATGAATTCCTTAATCAGCACAGAGCCCAACCTCTCGTGTGTATATCTATTACTTCAGAAATAAAGGCAAGACCACACTCCCTTTATTATATATAGATTATCAACAGAATTGTTTTGAAATTGCAATTTTCTTAAAATAATCACTGAATCACCCACGTACAATTTCTCCACCAACCAGCAAAGAATGATGGGTCTAAGTGCAGCCTAAAGTGTCTGAAACAGTGCCTTAAACCTAGTGGTTCTAGTTGAAACCCTTTCTGGACACAGATAAAATGCAGCAGCCACATGAGGGAGGACGAGAGAAGCAAGGGATGATAAGATCTATATAAAATCAGTTTTGCTGCAGTTACTGATGCAATCTCAATGGAAAGAGGCTTAGGAACCAGGGAGCCCATGAAAACAAGCAATACAAAAATAGTAATTTTAACTTCATTGGTGCTTTTATAATGCAGGAAGTGAAACAGCTTCTTGTGCATACTCATGGAGTCTGAAGAGTCTTATTTAGCTTGTGTGAAGAACAAAAGAGTGAAAAACTACTAAGTTCTGAACAGTGAATTTGATGCTTACCCACTGTAGAAAACTTTTGGTATAAAACAGTCTGAAAATAATTTGCTGCCAACCAGAAATTCAAACTCCTCTGTATAGAGCAAAGACAGTCATCTGGAGCTCTGACTAGTGGTAAACCTGAAGGAAACTTCATCTCAGACATCCAGGAGAATCCATCTTTGGTTATTCTTATACTGATATATACAGTGACAACAAGGTGATTAGGATTAAAAACTGAAAAAAGCTACTCTCTGGCCACTCAAGTCTTCATAGAAAATAAAATCCTTTTTTTTCTGAGATCCTTTGTGGTTCATGATGGCAACACCAACCGTGTGAAGATGGTTACATTAACTGCTGTGTGATCTCTGTCTTCCATGGTGATTCAATCTCTTAGTGAGTTATAGGCTTTTGTGGTCCGGCTGTTGATGAAATCCGCCTTCTTAAAGTCAGCCTTTGGAATGAAAGGAACAGAACCATTCATTATCTTCAGTGCTGATTCTGAAAGGGAAGGGTGAGTCCAGCTGCCTAAAAGCTAAATGTGGAGCCATGGTAGGGGTCTAGGCAGAGCCCTGTGCAGTCACAGAGACAGAACAGGCAGTGCTTGTTTAGTCCAAGATAGATGAGATGAATAATTGGAATTGCTTAACTCTCTCCACTGACTGTACCAGGAGCCTGTTCTTCTAGCTCAGCTCTACAGACTCCTGACTTTTAGGTGACTAATAGCTGAGCTTAACCTAGCTGAGATTAACCCTGTTAAACAGAACAAAGAACACAGGGCAATGCCAAAATGACTCAGGATTTTATCAATTTTATTTGATCAAGTGATTTCTGTGGCTTATTGGACTAAAGTTTCAAAAATGTCAAGGCATTAGATGGTCTGAAGTTTTCAGTGCCATAGCTGGTGTATCTAAGGGACCTGATTTGCACAGGAACAGCAAATAATCAGCATTTTTGAAACTCAGGTCTGAAAAACATGTCTTATATGAATTCCTAAACTACCAGTGACTTCAGAAAATTCATGCCATCAGGGATATTGCTGTGCAGTAAAGTTAGGAATGCAGTTGTAAAAAACCGGAGACAACAAAATCTGGTTAAGAATTTATATGGCACAATACCCTTATTCTTGAACACAGATTTCTGGTTTGTGGGGCAGTACTGCTAAGTGTGATGCAACACTGTTAAAGTTAATGCTAAGAAACTTTTTTGGAACAAATTTCAGCCAAAAAAATCTACAAAGAGAAATAGCTGAATAATGAATGCTAATGGCTAACTTGAGAACTTGGAACAGTTTTAGGTTACAGGGAATTTGAAGTGACAAATTCTGAACAACAAACGAACAAGGACCGAAAACAGTTTGCAAAGCAGGGTGAAGGTAGGTAGGTGGAGGTTAACTCAGATGTGTGTTGAAAAAGCAGTCACAGAGCTTCAAAAAAACCAAACCAGAAACGAACTGGTTTGTTGGCAGACTCATGCTGGTCATTTTTTGTTTGATTTGACTGTGGCAGTAAATGTTTGACAACACCTTTCCTGGGCTCTAAGTTTTGTCTGAGTGTAACTGATACCTGGGCTACCAGGCCATGCAAACAACAAGAACAAAACTGCTCTGGTTTTAAAGCAGGAAGCTGCCTCGCCCTGCCTTTGTTTTTGCTGGCACTGTAGATCCTCTGTGCCAGGCTGGTTCAGCCAGTGTGGATGGTCACCTACCCTGCATCACTTATCATCTGACACTTCTGGCAGGCAGCAGCAACACTTTTCATAAGCTTTGCCAGCAGATATAAAACCACAGAGGGAGAGAACATGAACACAGATGAGCAAAAATTAAGGCCACGCATTACTTACACAGGATTACGTACAGGTAACAGGAAAACCAAATTCAGGGACCATCTGAAGCCTATCATAGGTTGACTCATAAATGTGCAGGCATGCTAAGGGCCCCAGAGGACAAGTAAGAGGGTTCTAGGTCTAAAAGGACAGATAATTGTTCTTTGCATTTACCTTTTTGTAAGCGCTGTGGAGATCGGTGTGTGACCACAGGGAGTAGAGAAGGACTGAAGCAGCCCTGCTCGCTTTGCTGAACATATTGCTGCCATTTTGGACAAAGAATGATAAAACATGTTTAAATTCCCACATCGTCATCACAGTGCATGTACAGACTTCAGCAAACATAACCTCATAGCATTTGTTTTGTCTCTCTTTACTCCTAAATGCTGATGTGCTACCCTTCAGGTATTGTAGTGTGTTTCTTGCTGTCCTTATTACTGAAACAAATGGAACATGCCTCCCTGCTTCACTCATTCTTCAAAATTTGGGGAGAAATCAAGTGCTCTGTACCCTGCATCTTAGAGCAGCTAATATACTATTCATTTTCAGCTGAGGAAAATACACCTCAGCACGACAAGCATTTGAAAGAATCTTTCCAGTAGGTAAAATCTCTGGTTAGTTAGACAGGATTTAAACTATTCAGGGCCTCATGAGGCCTCCTTTACTGAGATTGATTTCCTCTTTCATTTTTCAAAGAGAGATCAAGGCAAACAGAATAATTATTCGTATTTATAAAGCATTAATTATCTCTTGAGTAAATATTGATTGCATGTGATTACATACTAAAGGATAATTAAATTTTGAATCTATTCTCTAAAATGCCACTTTATAAATTATTTTTAAGTACAGATCTCTAAGTTCTATAAAACGTATCCCTGCATTTTATTGCTGAAGATTATCAGAGCCGTGTTACAATGAACAGGAAAGACATTTTGGGTACAGATGAGCTCTTATGATCAGTCACTATATAAATATCAGAATATAGATAATGTTGTGCAGTTATCTTCTGAGGAGTCATATAAAATGCTGCAACAGGGTGAATTTAGCTATGGATGGGAGAGTTGTTGCAAGAGATCTTTCTGTATTTCCCAATCAGTGCAATTCTATTCACATCACTTGTTTGAGCTGTCCTGTACCTTGAGATGAAGCGTTTTTTTCTCCCTGAATGGCAGAGGCTGCCGTTTCTTTTTTGCCCAGGGAAAGAAGGGAGAGGCTGAGACTTGTGGAGCCTCTTACCTGTCATTCATGCTGATGGCAATGACCTTGGGCAGGCCGTGGGCACTGAGGAGCAGGCGGGCGTTGTGCGAGCTGCTCTGGGTCAGGTTGAACAGGGTGTAGCAGACGGACGCTGTGGTTTCACAGGCAATGTCTGACCCTGGCACACACTCGGGCAGGATCGACACCAAATCAGGCAGAACTTCTCTGGCTGCAAGGTGGAAGAGAGACAAGCAGCTCTGTTACTCACAGGTGCAGATTTACCTAGGGATCCTGCCATATTCCTCCCATTCTCAGGCAACTGATGCCTTTTCCTTGTCTTAAAAATCAAGAGTCAAACACGGTTAGAAGGGAAAAAGAGATTTTACCTTGGTATTTATTTTAAGGATCCTTAGGTGCACTATGTCCAGGTTGAATGCACCTCAATGCACACCGCAATGCTCTCCCCCCCAAAAGATCTGGTATATCATTATAGATGTTACTAATTAGCATATCTATCATAAATTCCCCAGTGAGAGGCTCGAATGAGCCCCCCTCCCCAAGGAACCTTCCCCTGGATGGTTCTATCTTAGTTTACAAAATGTGTTCTGGAGAGGACCTTGGGGTCTGGGGCACACTGATCCCTAACTACGAAACCTCTAAAATGTTTAGTCTCCCAGCTTAACAAACAAGTCCAAGAATGCAGGCAAAATCACTAAGGAATACAGAAATTCTAAAAAAGTATTAAAGGGGTTTAAAAGAAAAGGCAAAAAATCATCATGGCATCACCCCCATCAGGGAGCTGTGTGCTCTTACTGCACACTCATGGCTTCATCCCTGCCTTACATCCCCACAACTCAGGTTAAGCTGCATCCACCCACCCTACATTGGACAGCCTGTAATTTTCCTCATGCACAATACCTCATGTGCTGTGCTGAACTCACCAGGCATGTGCCAGCTGCAGGCTGCCACTTCCCTTTTAGAGATGTTTTATACTAAATTTATCTCCATTTGATATGTAGGTTCATTTTGCTTGATAAATTTAGACTCTTGCATCTAGAAAACAGTTTGCCCTCTCAAAAGTTTTCCTTTGGCCAAAGCTTTTCTTTGGGAATTTGACCTGAATTCACACATGCTTTCAGTCAATCAAAAAGAATATCTTTCTATAGAAAAAAGGTTCACCTGAAATTCCCCCGGTTCTCTCTACCATGGGTAAAGCAAGGAAATGGCTGTGAATGTGCAAGATGAAGCACCTGCCCCCAAAGCTCTATTCTGTCTTTCCCACACTCTCATAAATTATTTTTTCCTGATGAAATCCCAACTGCTCATCAGTTTAATGTCTTCTCATTCAGGGGGATTCACCACCTGTAATTTTTAACACCATATGGATTATCCCTTTGAAATCAGCCCAATAACATGTTATAATATTTTCATTACCAGGGAATGTTCTCTAAGGATTAAACAAGACCCAGGAGACTGTTCTGCAGAATTCTGGAGGTTAATCTTCCCCTGAACCATCTGTATACATGTAATTGCCCCTTTGCCCCTTGGTGGGAACACAGAAAAGGACAACAAATTATATGAATACATTTTATCCTACCAGTAGGAAAAAGTCTTAAACACATAATAAATTGAAGTGAGAATACTCAGAATAGAAATGGCTTCTATTTAGAAATGAGATCCTTTAAAAAGAATGAACCATTTTTTCTATAGCATCTTATAGCTTCCATTCTCAAAAAAAATTTACAGGAAAACTGTGTGGGCTGCAAACTTCTAAAGCTTTGTGTCTAATAAAAGACAGTATGATCTTTGCTAGAAGAACTAGATATGTTCTGTGATTTCTTGCAAAGCATTACATAGCTGTGGCAGCACAGAACTCAGCACTCACCCTCCTTTATCCTATTTGAAGCAGAAGAAGAACTCCCTCTCCAAATCTGTGTAGACTTTACTTCAATTATGTATTTTTGAAAGTAACACCAATGGAAGCATCTGATGAGGAATACCCAATATAGTGAAAACTTTGTTTAGGCAAAACCCTTTAATGTAAATCCTGTACAGTGACTGCAAGTATCCAGTGAAAAATCTACTAAACTCACAGATCAGGGGTTTTTTTTGCACATTTCTTTTTTTTAAAGCAGGAAACTTTAATGTGAAGAGAACACAGAGCAAGCTCTCAGTCTTTGCTCACCTATGTCATTCTGCAGGGAGGTGTTTCGAGACAGGTTCCTGAGCAGTGAGACTGCTGTCTTCTTCACTGCGGGCTGGCTGACGTGCAGCATAGCTCGGATGCTTGGAAGGCCATTTGCCTTTTGAACAACAGTCCGGGCCACTGCGAAAGGCATCTGTGAAAAGGCAGCTCTGTGTCATTACCATGAATGCAGAGCCTCAGAAAAAGCCACACACAGCCAGTTCTCTGCGCCAATTAAAGCATATTTGAAATAGTTTTAAACCAGATGAGCTGCAACAAGAAAGGAAGGTGATAAAAAAGAAGTTTCAAGCCCTCTTTCTCCCAGGTGCTCTTTAGCTAGTTCCTCAGACAGATATCATTAGTTTCTTCAACACCAAAGTGATCTGCTGTTGTGTCAGAGCCCTCCTCTCCCCACAGGACTGTCTTCCACGAAATTACTTTTTTTAGTGCTTTCAGCATCTGCTCATCCCTCGTCGTGTAATGAATTAGCAAATCCCACACGTGGAGATGTATGCAGAGGGAGAAGAAGCAGGCCCTGTATTTGCCAAGCATGGAAAAGCTGCACTGCTGGGTACGACCTCCCCTTCAGTGTTCTCCATTTTCCTTGTCCACTCACCATGTCAGTGAGCCAGTGGCTTGGCAGGGGTTATTTGAGCTCAGCTGCACTGCAGCCCTGAACTCTACGCGTTCACATCACGAACTAAGTGACAAGAAAAAGAAAAGGAAAAAAAGCTGACTTACTGGTCCAGTGCCAGCTGTGAGGTTCTGAAGAGCTCCCAGGGATGCTTCCTGGGTGTAGTTTCTGGTACTCTTTGCTATTAAGGAGAGGTATATCCTAATCAGTGTAGAATGCCACAGCGATTCAACGCCTTTGGGATTGCTCTTTTCCTCAGGTAGCGGGGTGTCCTGCTGCTTCTAAACATGTAAACAGATCAAGCCTTTAGAAACAGGGACCTTTATAACTTAATGCATCACAAGCTAAACTAGCCATTTTATAACTCTCGATGACCAGGTTATTTGCAGACTGACAGGTTCTGAGCTCAAATAATAATGTGCAAAATTTCAGTATTTAATGGTAGTGGCCAGTCCATCCAGTGGAGTATTCCTCAACTAACAAAACATTTTCTATGTCACTGTCAGCAGCAGCAGCTGAATGAGAGAATTGGTGTCAAGAAGGACTGTCAATAAATTTGCATTTCTGGGGCAAGAAAGTGTCAGCCTACCAGATACATCAATAACAGTCTGGTAATTAGATCACAGCCTAAATCTCCAGAGGTTGCTACAAGTTATTAACCAAATGAGATGTAACTAATCACGTACTTTACCTCTTTTACTTTTCTGCTCCGTGTTCCAAAACAGCCTGGTGTTTTATCATTGCTAGAAATATTTCTTCTTTGCATATATATGCTCTGGGCATAGCTCTCAGGGAGCTCTATCTCTAGCTGGTAGGAAAGATTGTGAAGAATGCACACACAGTTCTCTGTGGCCTAAAATAACAAAAGAATAGAAATTGAAAGCTTTGGCATGCGTTGAAGGGACACGCATAGACATGGGAAGAGATTTCATTTTTGGATCTTTGCAGAGTTTCTACTGCCTTATGGAAGAGCCAGGCTTCATGCCAGTGATCCACCAGGCTGCCTTTACACTGATAAATTAAACATGCCCTGGGATGTTCCTGAGCACCGAGGCCAGCTGGCACAGGGGGCTGCATTCGGAGCGGGGTGCGTGCCCGCTGGAAACGGTCCTGGGACATTATAATTCCTGAACTGTGCCTGGGAATTGTTTGGGCGAGTGCTACTTGACACAGGCCAGAAGTGTGCCAAGAAACATCTAAGAGCTTAAGAGTAAAGATGATCATGTGCACACCTCACCGCAGCATCAGCAAGAGGAAAGCTTTTTATCTTCCCCAAGGAGGAAGCATTTTTCTGTGGTAGAATGCTTTTTAAAATAAGACATTCCTTTCTGAACGTGGCTAAGGTCAGGTCTACAATTTCTGAGTGATGAGTCTAGTGGCAAATAGCTTTATTGCCAGTTCCTCCTTTCTTGAAAGTCAAAAAGGAATGAGTGGTTTTAAGACAAAATGCAGCAGGGAGATATTGGCACACGTGTAATGTGCTGGATTCTCCCTGAAGCTAATGCCACTGAATACAGGGAGATGGGGAAGCTCAAGCAACTAATCCTAGAATAGAGCTATAAATGTGCAGTAATTACCACTGCACAGCACAAGCCATAGCAGGCCCACCAGAAGTGCCTCACAGGCTGCAGCTAATGTAAGTGACACCTGGTTTTCTCACCCAACTTCACCCAGCTGAAAGACAAGCCTCTACTCCAAGAGTCCGTGTTCAGGGTTTCCCTGCACTTGGTGGTGGGAGGAAAGAGAGAAACTGGCATCTGGAGGTGTCCAGATCCTTGTAGTTACTGGCTCAGGCTTGGGCAGCAAGCAAAAAAAGTACAGCTTTTTTTTTTTAAAAACACAAAACTAGCAAAATTAGTTCTTTTCTAATTCATGTGAGCTCCTTAATCACACTGCCCCCCAAAGGGATTTAGGTTCTTCATTTCCTAAGGGGTATCTAGCATTAAATATATAGGAGAATAACTGGATTAATTTTTTAAGCTTCTAGCTAGATAGTACCCCAAGACAACCAAAAGGGCAACATCTGACTCTTTTGTATTTCAGCATTTCTGAAAGCTGTGATTTTATCTCACTTTGTAAAAATAAAAGACAGAAGTTTCTACCTTTCTCTCTGGTGATTCTGAAAATGTTTTCCCAGTGCTAAGTTATACTATTCTTTTAGATTGCAGGATAAAAATACTTCAAAAAACTTCTTACTGGACTTTCACCTTTGGTGGCAGTTTTAAAAGCCCTGGAAATAAGTTTTGCAGTTTACATCACAGCTATTTCTGAACACTGACTTCTAAACAACAATAAAAAAATGTTCACTTGGCAATTTCCCCCAGGAAAACACTTTTCATCTCAAAGAATACCTTGTCATTAGGCTCATGGTCTGCAATAGCTCCTTGGATATAATACACAAGAGAATCAATCAAGCCCTCGCATTCTCTCATCTTCTTCCTTCCTTCTGGGCCGGCGGAGCTCATGTTTCTGTGCAGGAAAGAATATGTTGGGGAGAAGAGATTTAGTCAAAGGTATTTTCTTGTGCTCCTCTGACAAACTTTTCCAGTTAAATATTTAAGATACTGAAGTTCAGGCTGCCTGCTTCTGTTCTTCAGAGGTGTAAGACAATCTGAGCCTCTTCTAGGTAAAACTCACTCCCAGACTAAAACGAATACTCCAGGAAACAAACTGCGGTGTTTGGATGGATAAGGTAAGACCTGGCTCAAATTTTCATCTCAAAGTTGAATTAATGCTTTTTAAGCAGTCAAAAAAACCCCTGGACTTTTTTTCACTATTTCATTTTTAGTTCTATTTTTTAATATTTAAGATGGTGAAAATATCAGAGGAAAGATACTTGTAAAAATTTCCATGCACACAGATGTCCTTTAGAATTAATTTACTTACCCCGAGCCAGTTCTTGATCCAAGATGACCCATCAACAGACACATGATCTGAGAGTTTTAGCACCATCTCCACCTTCACATGCAAAGACCCACTCTTTGCCTGGCTTTCAAGTAACATTTGCTGTGCTATGTAGTATCCCAAGTACAATTTATAAATGAATTTGAAAAGTGATTTAAAAACTCTTGAAAAACCAAACACATGCTGCTTGAAGCTGCTTGGCTCTAATCAAGCTACTGATTTCCAGGGAAGAAACAACATTTACAATTTTGGGGCATAATTATCTTTACAACTCAACAAAGTCTGAATTGTGGAATACTGGAATTATAAATCCAGGCCTTATTATTTTGGACCCCTGCAGCTCTGCTGGCTAAAAGACTGCATATTCCAGCATCTTTGTTTGAAATAACGTTAAATATAACCCAATCTTAGCATCCATCAAAACAAAGAGGGACACGTTCCTTTAGATAGTTTCAGCTTGCTTATTTTGCATGCTTACTTTGCCCACTAAAAATTACAATGTTTACAATTTTATTAATGACAGAGCCAGTAAGGTTTAAACTTTCCTGTGACTTATGGCTGTAAAATGAATGCAGCATTTTATACACTGTCATTTCATTTCTACTATTTTTTTTCCTCTGGGAAGTACATATTCAGGTTAAATACTAATGCACTGCAACTACAATTTTACTTTAGGTCGTGATGTTAACAATGTCTCTTTTTATGAGCTCATTTATTCTCTCATGGAATTATGTATCACAGAATCAATATTCAGATTCCACCACATGGCCTACTATAGACATCCCCTTGGAATTTAATTTTACCTATATATGTCACATTCGATGCATGTCACCCTTTCCTATGTTTATGCTGACAGAAATGCACACATTACAGCCCTCCTGGTGCATAGCAAAAATAGTTTCTGGGGCAGAGACTAAAAATACTGTTAAAGATAAGTGTGGAATTTCCCACGCCAAAGACACTTCAGCTGATGCAGTGTTTTGTTTAGTCCCAGTACATTATTCTAAAACCCCCTCCACTTTTTACATCTGATCCTGCTGAATGCTCGTGCAAGGAGAGGCCATGCCTTGGCCTTGCTGTCAGCATGAACAGAGGAGGGCAAAGAGCTTTTACAGCTCAGGAGGCAGAGAAGAGCCTGAATTAGGGGCACTGTCCTGTTCTGCAAAGGAAATTAATTACTGGACTCTGTTTCATTAAGAAGTTGATGCTCATCCAGGGACAGATATCCATGTGTATCCATGTGCACACCTGTACACACATGGTTACTCCATTGTCCACCTTGCCCCGTTTCCTTAGCATGACAACATGGGAAGGGAAGAGCTCCTGCTCTCCCACTCATCCAAAGACAGCTGTAACCACCTTACTCTAAACAGGCTTAGAGAAGACCATTGCAGGGAATACCTCAGCTGACAGCTTGTTTGCTTATTGAAGCTTGAGAAATTCCAGGAGATAAAAATATTATTAGATTGGTAAAAAAATAAATATTTCTGAGAAGTGTCACAGAAATGTAAATATCTTTTTTTTGAAACAATGGAGACATTTTGCTTTGAGAATTTCAAAACTGACTTCATCTTGGCTTCCCAAGGTTTGAGGTTCCTGACAATTGGAATGCCAGCCTCTGAGCTCCAGAGCTGGGCTTTGTTGTAGTGGAGTTCCTGGAGTCCCTGAAATACACAGTGCTTGCAGCGTGAGGAGAATGCAGCCTTAGGGAGATTGCTGCTTGTGGGGATGCTCTCCTTTAAATGACTCAGAACTTACATTTTGGCAGCACCTACCCACAAAAAAATCCCTGACTTCTGGCATGCTCAGCTGTGGCAATCCTGGTGACAAACTCAAACTGTGCCATTTGCTGATGTGGATGCACTCTATCTGTCTGCATGCCTCATTTATCTCATCTTGCATTTGCTGCTTCTGGCCCCTCCTGCACACATGCATGGTGCAACTGTATCTGTAATCAAAATAGCTCTTTGCCCACAGTCCTGTGGCATTTGGGGAGGAACAGCTAATTTCCTGTTGGGAAATATTATTTTGAACCAGAGTTGTGAGGCAAATACAAAGAAACGCGACACAGTAAAACCAAGCGTGACTTTGAAAGAAACAGAATGATGATAATAAACGTTCAATTAGCTGATAAATGGCACCAAATGAAAGGGATACTCCCTCTAAGCCAACACTGAGTCATACACTGACTGTTGGAAAAGGTTCTTGAACCGCTGTGAATGGTCCTCTTAACTGATAAGAAGAAGGATTTTGCTCCTGGGACTCATTCTGCTGAAACTGGTAATGTGAATTTAATTCAATTGCCAGACAACATTTTGGGAAATTCTGTTCCCTTCATGCCTTGCACAGTTCAAAAATTCACCAAGGAGGGAAAGGTATCTGGGATCTACTTAGTTAACTAGAGGCGCCAAGCTTCAACCTGCTTGTCGCAAGAAACAAAATTCCTTTCAGGAATTGGGGGAGCAGATAAACTGAAGAGGAGGCAAGAGAAGATAAGAATGGATGGAAATAAACTTAAAGGAATGGCAATGCTATGCAAGAGGCCTTGGTTCAAAGACTTGTTATCATCAGTCATTTGTTTTACGTTCTCTCTTAGAAGCTGCCATTATGAGTCTGAGCTTTTCAATGCATGGGGAGAGCTTTGGCTTCCCTCCTCTCCAGAGCAAATGGAAGCAGATGTTCATGCAGCCTCCTGGGCTGAAGTGCAACGATATGATTTCCTCCAAATACAGCTTTCCACTGTCCTTGTGGGTCACTGTGCAATTCACAAGAAGCTCAAACGGGAGCTGGGACAGACAAAGCGTGAAAAATTATAATGAAAAAGGAAGGCTGAATTTTATTTTACTGGGTGAGGAACCAGGAACAGAGAAGTTAGCTGACTTTCCTGGAGATAGTTGTCTAGAAGATTTTGAAAAACTAGAATACGTAGGGGCACAGGATGCTTCCTTAGAGAGCAACTAAAAAGGAAGGCTCTGCCTTCACTCTTCCTAGTGAAGTACAACAGCTTCAGCACTTAAATTAAACATTTTGCAGGAGAAAATGTGACAACTATGTATAAATTTGGGAAAGTTCAGCATTGGAGAAGTTTTGGGAAAAGGTATTTCAAGATAAAAAGGGAACCAGTTCATTATCAGCTTTCAAGGTGTGATACAAACAGCCTTCCACTAAGCCTTCCTCTCAGAGGAAAAGTCGTGTCAGAGGTTCACTGATGTATATAAATAATATTCAAAACCATGCATTCTACATGCTGCTGGCATCTTATCCTTTCAGACTCAGAGGAGTATGAGGAAATATCTTGAAGATTTTTATCCATTTGTATTGGAACTGGAGGCAGAACTTTTATATGTAGGACTTTCAGGCCAAGAAAAATTTACTTTACCTCTGAAATCCAACAGGATTTGTCTAGAAATGTCTGTAACACTCCTCTAGATAGTTTAATATACCAATTTTACTTGTTCAGCCTATTGTCAGGCAACCAGTGAATGTTGATTTCGCTTACTCTGTTCAGGCAGAGTGCTTTTTATCAAATTTCACAGCTAAACAATGCTACTACTTATTCTAAAGGCTAATGCAGAACTCTGTGGTGTACACAGCTTCTTTTTTATCATGTTAAGTTTTGTGACCTGTGGTTTCTGTAAAGCTTTGCATCTCACAGGGGTTTAAGACAAAATACAGACCTAAAGAATGGGATTAGCAAATCCTTCTAACGTCAGACTTCCTTATCAGTGACTGCATACACTGACACAGGCGCCAAGATTCAGGACCCCACAATACTTCTGGCAATAACTGGGGACTGGTCTGGTCATGCACTCATTCCAGTGCTGGGAAGTACCTGCAATATTATCTGCTAGATGTGGATTCACTTCTGCTGCTGCTGTTTTGTCAAAGAGGATGAAGGAAGCTCTAATTTATAATTTGGTACTGGTGTGGTGCAGTGCATATGCCCCCACCAGATGCTAGTGTTGGGTTTGGGCTGGGGGTGTCCCCTTCAGTCAACAGTTGTATGGAAATTTTTGGCTAGAAGTTCTGGCATGCTCCTAGAACGAAATGCTGTACTATGCATAATGTATTGCACTTCAAAGTACTATTTTTACCCTCTAATAGAAGCTGCAGGCTATAGACTTTATCAACATGCCCAACAAACATGTTAGCATTACAAAAGGGAAGACTAATTACAGATTTATATTCTGTCAAATAAGTATACTCTTTAAACATATTCATAAGTAACGTAATTCCCTCAGTTCACACTTTTATTACTCTGTGGTGTGCTCTTCTTTTTACTTATGCAGAGGTTTTATGTTATTAATACATAAGGAAGGAATATTTCTAGTGACCTAATCTGGGAGGTGAGTCAGTTTCCAGAAAAGAGATGCAAACTGATTAATCTTAAAAATCTCAGCTATTTGGCCAGTACAAATAGGTAAGCCTCATTAAAAACTATCCCGTGCTAGAAAGTATGTGGCAATCCTGCAGAACATCTTTACCTGGGAATTTTCAAGCCCTTCTTGTTCTATTTATAATTTTCAGCACTGAAGTTCTTAAAAATGAGAAGGACTAGAATATGGGCATCATATTTTTAAAATAGGTAATGTATCCTGAAACATCTACATAAGGGCAGTTTCAGAGACTTTGAATTAAGGCTGGAGAGCTCACTGCAGCTCTGGAGCAGCCCCAAGCACTGACTTTGTGTCCAGAGTAAGGTTAAGCCCAGAATCTACTTTCATTTAGAAGAACCCAGGTACTGTTATGCCTTATTTGTCACATAACAAGTTGTGTCAATCTGCTGAAACAAGCTCAGGAAGAGCAACACCGAGCTACACCTGAGAATGATCTGTGCCCCCATCGGCTGCCTCGTAGGGAAGAGACTGTTCCAGAGTCCAAACACCAGGAGAGGAGCAGCCAGACTGGTTTCTGCACAAATGCAGCTTGGGCTAATTAATATGAAAAAAGACAACCTCCTTCATTTCCTAGACAACACCACTAGCATTAGCTAGAGAGGTTTTATTATGGGTGGTTAATGTCTCTTTGTATTTGTTTTTGAGTCATCAGAGTAAATAAAAGTTAATTATTACTTAGAGATGAAGGTATTTAGTAGTTAGTGGGCTGACAGGAGGTCCTGCAGAAAAAGGTGCATTATTGTTGAGTATTTTGTGCAGCCTACAATTCATTTGTCTTCTGAAACCACACGAGTCAGTTACAGAGCTGTTTGCACAGGAAAAATCAATGCCATACACATACAACTACTCTGCTATAGGACTTGTTTGAGTAGCAGGTACATGTGAGGCAAAACTGGGCAGCTTCCCAGCCTACAAATTCCAAACTTAATTCCTTGTACTCTGCTAGAAGGAGTTTAAACCTCAGGCCATGCCCTTTGCAGTCATTTATTACTCCTTAGTCAGTTCAAACGATGTCCTCTTGTGCATTCTTAAATGTGTAAACTTACTTAACGTGGAATGACTTTGAACTCACAAAGGACCCCCATTTTATAGACTGTTAGAGGTGTTTTTATTGAAGATGTGATTTTTATGCTTCAGCCATTTAGGGGTGTGTTCACTGAGGCCTTTGGTGTTTGTCTGTAGTAACTGCTACTGTGTCCACGAGGCTATTAGCAGACTGCAGTACTAAATACACAACTATAAATCTATTCATCCACCCCACGGCTGCAACTTGCTTGAACTTGTGCAAAAGGCTGGACTGGGCTTACTCTGGTTTAAAAAATGGCTTTTCCCTAATTTAAGTCACTTTCTAATCAGTTGAGGCACAGATTATGATATGCCAAAGCAAGCATCTTTGTCAGCAGCTGAAAACAGAACACTTTTATGCACTTGTAGGTACCATGTCCCCTTTCCAAGTCATCTATTTAGACGAGAAGTGATTGTGGCTTGAGATGAATTCTGTGAATTTATCCAAAAATAATTGTGCAGACCTGTTTTATCATCACTATTACTTTGGGTAGTTGTAGACTGAGTGCTCACCTCAGGCATCCTGTGGCATTGTAGAAGATATCAGGGTCAGGTAGAACACTTGATTTCGGGTAATCCCTGTCTGGCCAGCCTGAGTAGGGGATGAGGACAGCTTCAGTCAGCGCCTGCAGGGCTTCTCTAACCAACAGGTGCTTCAGCTGGTCATTGGAGGACAGATTCCACAGCAAACCTGTAATACCCACAGTAAAATCAGAGTGGCAAAAAGACTCCCCTGCACTTAGAAAGACTTAATCTCATGCCCCTTGAAGTTAATGAATGAAGAGCCCGCCTGGCACTTGATATCCTGAAGAGGAGCAGAAGGGATTGGTAAGTGTTCACCAGCCCTGACCCAGGGACGTGGAAACAGGGCAAAAAAGGGGGCACAGTTATCCATGTGAATAAAGTAAATCTCTACACAGTCAGTCTAATGCCCAGCCAAGAAGTGCAGTTTTCCATAGCTCTGCATTGCCCATCTGCAGCAATCACCTTCTCTGTTTCCAATGCAGCACAAGCTAAGGGAAAATAAACTCACAAAAGGGATAGGTGGGAGGTGCAGGGAGTGAGTTTACAGGAAATCTGCGGCAAGACAGGAGATGCCCATTACTGAGTTTCTCTAACACTTGATAGCAACATTTCTCATAAGAGGGGAAGCTGTTAACACTGGTTGGCTGCTTCTGTCCAGACACTAATCACTAAACAAATCATTAAGGAATGCTACAAACCTTGTCTATTTGCAATCTCTGAAACAAATTTCAAATATAATCTTGTAGAACTTATCAGGTTCCATTATATTCTATTCCAACAGACAACAATTCTTTTTAAAGAACTCTTCACCTGCAAAACGACACGTATTTCTGCTTTTCACTACAAAGACATTCATTGTTTCTCCAGCTTGCTGCTGTAAGTTTCACAGACCTCCTCCTCCACAGACTGGCAGAGTATTAGTGAATGTTCCTTTCATCAGCTCACAACAGCAACAACAACAAAATGTTTCTTTTGTATCTCCTTACACTTTGAATTTGATTTCAGGTATTGTGAGCAACAGTAAAATCAAAACAAAAGCCAGCCAAAAGCAGCCCATTCCTTCTTCTGGGATCAGCTCTCCAGCCTCTGAATCAGGAGATAAAAGGAAGAATGTACTTTTCTGAAGGGTAAGTAAGGTTTACGGGAAATCAGACAAGCAGTCCAAAGGGCACTGGTAAGGGAAGCAGGTTAAGACAGAAGGGCACAAATGCAAGGAATGGCACAAGGACAGGATATACTTTTAAAAAGAACAAATGCATTTGGAATTACAGGCAGATACTTAGAATTGTCAGAAGAGGATTTGACATATTGCTCTCACTGTAAATTTTCCAACCAAACCCCTACCTTTTCCCACAGGCACTGTCTCTCTGGGCTCAGAAGGATTCTCTCAGTGGTATTCTGGGTGTGGATGAATTTGTTCACATTAGAAAATGTCCTTAGGAGTGGATTCTTTCCTTGCACCCATGCTGTAATGCATAGTTTTCCCTTAGATGGTTATTTGGAAAAATGGGTGGGGTCTGCTTTTAAATTTACATTTCTTTTCATGACAGTTCTGCTTGTGCTGTAATCTTCCCTGCAGGAAAAATTTTCTTTCATTTCTTATATTTATGCTGCACAATAACAAGATCAGGAGGTTAGCTACTCCCTGGAGGCTCATCTGGCTTACCTTCAAAAGCTAAAATTTTTTTGTTGTTTTCATGCCACAGCCATTTTACTTTCTGTTCCTCAGTATGCTCTCCAAATACTACAAAATTCCAATCCTGTCTTAGCTCCTGCGCTGTCTCCAAACGACATCCTCCCCTACTAAGGAGTAACCTCATTCCTTCCCTAAGAGATTTCTAAGTAGCTTGAATGTCAAAAAAAGGACAAAGCCTCTATTTCCTTTGCTCTACCTGTTATCAATGATTTTGTGGAGCTAGCAAATTCAGTCTCATTCCCTCTATAAAGAGACCATATGAGCACAGAAATTCCAGAGAAACTGGGCAGCTCTTTTCTGCACGGGGGCATTAGGCAGACTGGTCCATTGCAGCTTTCCAACCCCTGTCATCAGCACAAAGCTGCTTTGGTAGGGCAGTGGTTCAGTGCTTTTTGTGTGTTCACAGACTGTGAGGCAGTCACAGCACGTGCTGTAATCAGCATTTATCTCCACACACTTTGGTTGCTTTTGTCTTTTCACAGCACAGTACAAGGCACACTGCATGATTGGGCTCAGTCTGTATTCCTCAGCCTAGGTCTTGAAGAAAATACAGGCCATCATTCTTTGGGAACATTTGATAAAATAAGGATTAATGTTAGGCAGGTGCTTGTCTGTATTAACATGATGGTCCTAGTAAACCAGTGACCTTAAAGATAAACTTCTAAGCCTGAGATTTACTTATCTCATGTGTACAAGTACTATATTTCTGACAAGTAATGAAATACAGTATCAGAAAACTTCTCAGAGTTTTAACTTCCTTCTCTCCTAAAACTTCCCTATCTTCGTATTGTTTTGTCAGATGGAGTGCTTTGCTACCATGCTTCCCATACAGCAGTAGAAACAAAAAACTTCCCTCTGCTGAGCTGAGACATCTTTATTAATGAGTATTGCATGCTTTCAATCCTTGGCCAGGAGTCTTTCACTACGGTTCAATGAAGTATTATGAGGTACCAAGATGATTTTACTAATCTCTTATGGGGAAAGACATTTAGCTGAATATCATACCACACATTTGGAAGTCTCTAATTTACAGTCAAAGTAGGCAAGTAATATGTATGATGTGGAAAGACAAATGGACTTCTGGTACTGACTGGTGGAAGGCCAAATCTTTCACATTAACCTTTTCCTGGAAGTGTTACAACACTGCAGTGAGATTGCATTCATAGCTATGATATTCCACTAGTCCTGTAGGAAGTCAAAGGCAATGCAAGAGGTGAAATTCATTCATCCAGACTGCCCTTTGCTCTTGCAGGCTCCTTGCAGCTTTCTAGGGACCTGGAAGAATTGTTCAAGTGACAGCAAAAAGTATGCCCTAGTGGCATTTTCACTAAGGTACCCAGAGCACTTCCTCCTGGCTGCACATTTGGTCTTGAACAAAGCGAGAAATATTTCTCTCTCAGTGTATTTTTAAAGCCATCCTTTGCAACTGATAGGCATGAAAGCACATCATAATATTTTACTTCACACAAGCTACATCATCCTGCTTGGCATAAATATTTTGTTGGTGTCTTCTTTGCTTTGTGAGTAAATATTCGTGTTCAGTCACAGCAGTAATTGCAGAAAGAAGATGCCCTTCACACATTGGTGAAGGGGAAGACAGTAATATTCACAATATACATGTGAGTTATCATGCACAGTCAACATTTTTGTCAGAAATGATGAAACTTCTAGCAAGGAAAGAGCATTGGCTTTCTGGCCACTCTACCACCATTTTCACTGCTTCCCTCACTGGCCTGTAATAATGCTATACAACAAATTACTACGTGACCCAATTCTGCAACTGATGAGTGTGAAAAACTTTAAAACATTTTAATGTTGCAGAGCTGTAGAACTGAGTTAAAAAAAGAGCCAACAATACAAAGCTTTGTTCTTCAGCTTAGGGAGCAGAGTATTTCAAATACTTTAAAGAATGCAGAATTACAGAAGGTCTCGACATGTCTTTGCTTCAAGACAGGGCTGCTTGACAACTTCAGCATCTTTCCATGCACTGTTCTCTTAAAAGATTTTGTTCCTGGTATCTTTAAAGATCACTTGAAATAAATCCCCATTCATTTATTCATGTTTCCCATTTATAAAAATATAAGCCTGCTCTTCCTTTGCATGCCAATCAGAATGGATGTGGGTCACAAGCAGTGGAATTCTAAGAGACACACTATGGACACACAGGACTGCAGGGATGAAGTGGGCATTTCTTTACTGGCTGCTGCAAAGCCAACAGGACAGCGACCACAGGTTTGTTTGTGGGGAATGCTGGACATTTTCACCCACCATTTCTCCTGCTACACTGAAGTACAAGAAGAGGTGTAATATGGGGTTTCTGGTCCAAAGGGCTTTTCCTTCAAATTTGCAATGAGCCCTGCTAATTAACAGCTCTTCCTCAAGATCATTGGAAATAAAAGGGCAAGAACATTGGCCGTGCAAAAACAGGATCAGTCACTCCACTGATGGTGCTGAGTGATCTTTATAGTCAAATGGCTGTCCTGGAGGAATGCTCCCCAAAGGAAGCACGCTGCTGCTGTGGCAGAGCTTTCTGCTTGTCACAGATCTGCAGAGACAGACCCGGGTGTAAACAGCTCAGAGTGGGAGAGCTCAGAGTGGGAATCTGGGGCAGTGGAGTTTGTGGGGAATAGAACAACCACTTTCTATCCATGGCACATGACAGTTCTGGGTGACTCTCTGCAACAAGGAACTTCCAGTAGGCGCTATCAGCACAAAGTCAAGAAATGAAGGCTGAGCCGCTGTGTAAGTAGCAGGCATTAATTATGGTCCCAGGCACCCCTAGGGAGCCTGACTTTCTTTTCTGGAATATCGAGGGCTTTAAGCTTCCTGCAAGCAGACTCATATAATTTCTGAAGAAGCTTTAAGAGGGGAAGCTGCAGTTCCTAATCTCTTGTTACTGACTGAAAGACTGGTCTTGAGTAAGCACCTTGGAACAGGAATTGCTTAGAGTAGGTGACAATGTTTTTGTATTTAGTCACTAAACACGGGCTTAAGTAAACAACCATGTACCTCTCCCTGAAAGCTTTTGCACTACTTAAAGCACTTCATGCTTGGCTGCAGAGAAAACACTACCTGTGATTTGCTTCTTAGTCTCTATATCCCTGGTGTGCCGGAGCAGGCGGAGCAGGAGTGGGATCCCTTTCTGCTCTGACACTTCCAGTTTGTTGTCATTGTCCTCAAACACCAAGTTTCTCAGAGCACCACATGCTGCCCGCTGAATGTCCTCATTCTGAACCTCAAGGAGCTGTAAAAGTCTGGGGATACCACCAAGTGAGAAAACCTATGAGGAAAACAAAACACAGCAGAGAATAGTCAGATGATGGAAATGACAAACTCTACCCTCCCCCTGCCCCAGCAAATGTTTAAATAGTTATAGGGACTTCTTTAATTTGCTCCTGTTTGAGAGACTTGAAGCACAGACCATTAATCATTTGGACATGACTATTAACTGCTGGGCTTTTGTATGACTAATACTTAAAACCCACAACTAGGGGAGGCAACATGTTTTCATAATTAATATCAGAGAATGAAACTAAATCTCTTCCAGCTTTGCTGCAGATTTGTTCTCTCTGACAAGACATTTAATAACTCTGCTTTTTAGCTTCCATGTTGGTGAAATGAATATTTGAGTTCTAATTCTGGAACATTTATGAACATGTTTTTTTTCCTTGGCAGCCAGCCTGATGAAAAGACAGTATTCCCAGTGCATGTATTGAAAGTGTTTTAAAAATCAATACATTATACTTAATACTTAACTGTGCCACACAGAGGAAAAATAGTAGAAGTAAGCATCAAAATGTAGACCATGAAACATTGTAAGCCAGCTGTCCACTGAACTACCTACATTTAGCAAAGACGACTTTTCAGTGTTTAAATATTCAGAAAATGAGGTTTTGGCCCCAAATGAATGAAGGGTTTAAAAGATATTATTTTACAGCAGCTGTATGGAAAACAGATAGTTTGTTGTGGCGAATGAGGGATCCCAAATGAACTGTGATATGACATAAGCAAGCCTTAGCTGACTCAGGGATGAATTTACTATGGAAAGTACCTTCCATTAATGTACAATTGCCAACGGTCTCCTCCAGTATCTCAAAATGCCATATGGTTTTGTGGACAAACTCACCCTTGTGCAGAATCAACAGCACACAAAAGACTCAGAAATCTGATACACCTGTCTTAAACAGTCCAGAGTTTAATGATAGAAAGAGTTCGATACAACTGGCAGGTGTTGGCAACACCAAGAAATGGAATGTAACAAAGCCTTTTGTCCTTCATGGAGTAAACTACACAGCCTGGCAGCCTCTCCTCTGATTCACCTGTACAAAAGGCACAGCTTCTTGCTCCTGCTCTACTGATCTGATTCCCCCTGCAATCACCCTGAAAATGTCAGCAGAATAAAATACACGAATATGTGTCTTGAGGGCAGTGGTGCATAGAGCATGCTGAAAGCACATCAACCTGTTTTATTGCAGCAGATCAGCCCTTTTGACACCAGTACTGTAGTTGTTTGGTGTTTAAAAATATTTATGCAGTCTTTCTGTCAGTAATTTTAAAGCATTTATAGCTCTTGTAAAAGAAGTGCTATTTCAACCTAATTTGCTGAGAATTTACAACAGCTATTGACTAGTCCTTCTAAATTTTCATTAGTAGCTAAAATTCACCTAGATACTGAGAGACCACAAGTTCACAAAAAAAAAAAGAATCACTAGACCCACAAACTCTCAAATATCAGGGAACAAAGCACTGAAGACAAAGAATACAGGCTGAAAGGCTAAAGAGGGGACACAAGACAACGCCAATGTGAACAAGTCTGACGGGCACCAAACAGAAAAGCTCATCATAGGATATGTGGGTAGACAGGAAGACAGAAGAAGGTTTCAGGCTGACTGCTCCAACCTGGACACTTTTACTCAGCCCCTTGTTTTTCTGGGAAAAAGCCTGGGAGAGGTCTGCATAATAACCCACCTTCAAACACTCAATTCTGAAGCTCTGTCCTCAGTTTGAAAGTTAAGGTTGCCACTAGTCCTGGTATTTTCTTCCAAAACTGACTCTGACATACCCTAAAGCAAGTCAAAAGGACTGAGTCATGTTTGGCTGTCACTGAACTGGACTGCATGCACATGATTATGGAGGTAAGGCTGGGATTACTGAGCATACTACACACCAAAGCAGGTGTAATAATGCTTTTTAGTTGTTAAAGTAGACTTACACTTTAATGTACAGAACTGTGCAGCAGGACAGACATATTTGTGTTCAGTAGTGATATTTAAAGAAAAGGAAGAAAAGAATATCTTTAATGTACCCTTTCAAAAAACTTGTAAGACACTTAATAAGTTTCTTGTCAGAAGACTTAAAAATTTGGTTAGTCTAAACAATGCACTAATGCATGTGCACAGGCCCAGCAAGCCCTTAACATTGTGGCTAATGCATGTGCTGTTTCAACACATTTGTGCAGTCCTAACAAACCCTGAACATTGGATATGTTTGTACTGTACTCAGAATTTTCTTTTTTTGGGATATTTCTGCATGCCAGTCAAAAATGAGAGACAGGAGCAACTATATTGACAAGAAGTTCAGACTCCATGATTTCTAAAGGCTGAATTAAGTTTGTTCGACCTGAAAAAGAGCAAACTGAGTGGGTATACACTAAGTGGGTTCAAAACAATCTGCAGCAAAACACATAAATGAATGCATTTTAGGGAAAATACCTAACATCACTATCCTGTAAGGTTACTTGGACTGCCTTCTTTCTTTTCCTGTTGGCACACAGTGCTACAAAGTATAGAATCTTATTTTCTCTACCTGATTGTAACTGGCATAAAAATAATTACTTACTTTTCTTCTGGCATCTGCTTTTTGGAAGCACTCATGCTGTATGAAAGTCACTGCAGCAAGGATCCTGGGCGTGTTCTGTGTGTTTTCACTCTTCAGGATGTTCACTGCACGCTCCAGTGTCATCTCCACCTCTGGGCTCCTTAAAAGCATACACAGAGAAATCTAGTGAAGAAAGACTGCAGAAGAAGTATCATTCTTGTAAAACCAGAATTTTTGTATTTTCCAAGTAACTCTAGCTTTTCTTAGAATGTTTTTTTCCTTTCCAGTAGCAGAAATACAATAGCTTTAAGAGATACTGATATTCTGGGGGAAGAGAAAGTCATAAACAGAAGTGTGGTTCTGGAGAAAGCAAATCATGCTTTAAGTTACAATAACAAAATGGGAATATCAGTGGATGTTTCTATCAGTGTTTCCATCCAGTGGGTGAAGGACTGGATGTGAAAGGAAGGATGAAGAAGTGGATGAAGATCCAAAGAAGGCCATAAGCATGTCAGAGTGACTATCACTGACCATGAAGATACCTTGATGTTTTCCTCAGTAGTGTGATTGGTTTTTTTATATTTGTCTTTATGCCTTTCATCAGTGTTTTAGTTCCCAGATTATATCTATGCAGGACTCAGTACCCCATTTTTTCATATCTATGCAGGACTCAGTACCCCATTTTTTCAAATGACAGAAGTTGTTCTCATTTGAAATAGAGGGGCAAAGCCCTTTTTCAGGTGGGAAAAATAAAAATACCACTCATTAAACTGAGTATGTTGAGAGCCTGTGCTAATATTAAAAATATATGCCACCACTTCCCTTCCAACTTCCAGAATATTTGCTTAAATGGTGATTGTGTCAGACAACCGTATAAAAAAAATGGAAAGAGAGGTCACCAAACACATTTTTTTTCCCAGTAAATGGAACATACAACAGTTAATGGCATAATCAGGTACATTAGCTCTGCGCCAGGTGGTTAAGCTCCCCAGACTTTTTATTTACTTTTGGTTTCAAATATGCTGCACCCAGATAAAAAAAAAAAAAGAGGAGAGAAAAAAGTTGACAAGAATGTGAGAATTCTGGTTTTTTTAAATCCAGATAGTTTTGTAGAAGCAGATCTGCCACTGGCGGGGATGAGAGGGCAGTCTGTGAAACACAGTGAAACGAGAAGTAATTGGCAATAATTCCCTACTGCAGAGCTACCAGAATCAGAATGATTTACTTGATAACCATCTCAGTAAATGAATCTATACTTAGAAATTTTAACACAGTTACTTCTTATATTAAAATGGGTACCTGGGAAATAAATTAGCTTAAGTTGAAACTTTAATTCTTTTTTTTTTTTAACTAAGCAGAAATATTCAATAGGAATTAACAATGCTCAGGAAAGCAAAATATGGAAAATTAGCCAGATCGTATTTCTTCTTTTTACTCTGTAGTGGAACTAAAAAACAGGCTTTTCAACCTTGGGTTTTACTTAGATTTCTTAAATTAGCAAAGGTTTTGAGACCATGTTATAAATGTGCACATGTGATCATGTCTACCTGTCAGCAATAATTTTCGAGCGTTTTGACCAAATTCAGCCACCTTCTGCGAGCAGCAGACATCTCTGATGTACTGAATTGTGTCACTGCACTGACCAGCTGCTGAGCAGGACCAAAACCATGTGCTTCCCAAGGTCAGGGCTGCTGCATGAACTCACCCCTCAGGGCACACAAGGGAATTTATGTGGGAACTGAACCTCAGGATGCCAAGGGTGAGCCAGAGTAGTAAAAGTCCATCAGGAGTCACTGCCAGGCTGAGATGGACACAGGGACAGCCAGAGGCTGCATTTCTAGGTGCTGGGTAGCTCTGCACTGAGATTGACAGCAGCTCACCCTTCACAGTTATCCCTTCATGCAGCAGGCAGGGGATTTCTCTCCTGTTGTGCGCTGCCATACTTGGATTGCTCTCCATTGGATAAAAATAACATTCCCTAATGTTTTATCTGGCAGCAATAAAGGATGCAATACCCTCTCTGACCCTCAGTGGTATTCATAAAGCTGCAGCACCCAAACTCTCATCAAAATGGAATTTGATGCGATGATTCCATTCCCACCCTCAAAGTATTTACAGGCAAACTTAATTAGCTCTGTGGCTGACTGGCACATGAGGTGACACCAAATGGTCAGCCAGGCAAAGGCTGTTAAAGAGAGCAATGATCTGACAGGTTCTGACTTCACCTTAATTGCCAAAATACCAATTCTGAGACAAATACATAATCATTTTGTGACGGCTCTCAGCACATTCAGAGGTCAGATTCTGCAAGCAGCCATTTCTCAGACAGCTTCAGGCTGAATCTCTCTCTTTCCTAAGCTCTTTATCATAAGGATACTTTTAACTGATTCACTTCACCAGAAGACACAGATAGAGAGATGCAGAGATAGCATCCTGTACTGTTTTCTTCTACTTTGCTTTCATAGCATGAGCTAGTTCTTTTACAGGAAGTTTGAAAATGCTTTTATATACATTTCAAATGCTGTCCACAGCTGGTCCACTACTTTACTCTTTAACCTTACACTACTATTTTACATTCTCGTAATTCACTTGGAAAGACCTAAATTGTGACATGCATTAAAAAAAGTATAAATTTCTGGAAAAATAAAATTACTCCAAAAACAAGCTTATCTTTTTTCCCCCCCTGTTTACATTACTAAGGGAGCAACAGGTAAGGTAGAAATATGTCAGATAAATGCAACCTTAAAGTAAGAGAATGAGAAATGACAAGAAATCTGAGAGTGTCTACAAACTTCTTGAACTGAGAAACCTTCCAGCAAACACTGAACCTAAAACCTGGCACTTAAGGAATTATGCTGTGACAAAGATTTCCAATAGGTCACAAATCTTCCATCTGAGTTAACATGGTCTCAGTCAAGCCACTTCCACAATGATTCAAGATTGATTTTTACATCTGCAGGTATTCAAATACTTTGGTTGATGCTTGTACAGACAGACAACCAGACTCCAGTGTCTGCACCTGCAAAAGAAAAGCCAAAATTGCTCCTACATGTAATTAAAAGATAAAAATTGTTGGTTGTGGCTCAGAAATGCATTCAAGAATGTGCTAAAAGCTAAGCAGATTATTAAGTCAATGGGATACATGTTTGTAAATTGTCTTTCTGAAAAAAAAAGTCCTCCCAGGTACCTATTTTCAACATTACTACTCTCAAATCTTTGGCTGTTGTGAGCTCTCAGCTGGGTTTTTTGGACTTACTTGCTGCAAAGTCTGAATACTTAAAAGTCAACATAATTAATATCAGATCTCTTAAAGCCTGCATCACCCAGAGGTGAAAATTTCAATCCAGACTGGAAATGAGCATAGTACCATATATGTTTGTAAATATAATCATAACACACAACATATAGTTGACAACAAAAAAATACCTGATCTGCACATAGCAGTGATATCAGATGATGCCTCAGAAAAAGAAGAAAGATGGGTCTTCAGAAAAATGAACTTAACAGCTACACAGTTACAGGAAAAGAGCTATTTCTTAATAACACTTGTAAATTACACTCTGATTAACCTAAAGAGAAATTTTAGCATCCTATTTGAATTACAAAACAAAAACAAAAACCAGAATAAACATGCAAGTAACTGTCTCCTGCCTGCCAAGTGGCTTGTTCTGTCCACTGAAACTTAACAGCTCTGGGAACATTCAGAATTATTCTAAAATGAAAAGATATTCACTCCTGAGGGAAAATTCAGGAATGATAAAATTTCTTTTTTGAGGATGGAACTGATTTTAAACAGTCTGAAATCTTCTCTGGAAAGGAATTTTTGGTGGGGGAAGTAATTTTGGGAAAAAACCCAAACCACCCTTTCTGGTATTTTAAACAATTTTCCTGAAGTCTGGGGGCAGATTTGGGACTTTCTGGCATGACGCTAACAGAGTTTCAAATTAAGATAACTCCCTCAGAGCATGCAGGATCTCTTGGTAGGGAGAAGCTCTGGGGTCCTGGCATTCAGAGCAGTTTGTGTTTGTTCTAAGGATGGATGAGTTCTACAGAGCTAACAGAGATTTCTGTCTGTGTTTTACCTGAAGTTTATAAAAACTAAGAGATGTCCTTGAAACCATGAAGGATTTTTAATTGGAAATTTCTAATCTGCCAAAAGCTGCCCCACTGCTGGATTTCTGACCTATTCTCATGAAAACCAGTGTCGATACCGTATGGGCTCTTGTGAGCACAAAATCTGCCAATACAATTTTGTGTATTGTGACTTAAGTTGTAAATTACTCAGTGACTACTTTATGTCTCCTTATAAAATTGATTAACTCTTGGCAAAAGGGGTCCCAGACTTCAGCAAGAGGTGTAGATCCTGCACTGTACACACACAAACATTTTTTCTCCCCTTTCCTCTGTTGCACTGGATTTTTAAAAGTCAATCTACTTTCTGCATCCTCTGCACTGATGTTTCATACACAGTGCTGGCTGCTGAACCACAAGCTATCAGTTTACTTTCCCTTTCTAAACAAACACGTTCCTGTCAGCTGTGACAGCCCAGAGCCAAAGCAGGTCTTGCACTGTGCTTACCCGAGCTGAGATCCATTGAGGGTCACTTGTTCGCTCTGCAGGAAACCATTTCTCCCTGCTGCGGCCACAGCAGCGGTCACTGGCATCCTCTTCCCATCCGTTTCTGCAGTGACACTGGCTATTGAAGCTGGCTGGGAAGCCTCCCTCCTGCTCTGTGTGTTTCTGAAGGTGGTTTGGTAGAAGCTGGACCTCACAGATTGCCTGTTCTGCGACAAACGGGACGCAGTGGGGGATCGCACTTGTCCCATCGCGCTCTCCGAGGTCAGGTAGTTTTCCTTCTCCAAAAGGTTGGTCATACTGCGGCTGCTGCCAGGCTGGTGGTACAGAGGGACAGCGGGGCTGGGGTAGCCCCCATCAAGGACAGCATCGCTGGCAGCCCCCACGCGGGACTGTCTCTTAAAGGAGCGTCCCCTGTGCACGGAGTCGCGCAGGGCGTAACCAACGATCTCGGACCGAGCGTACCTTGGCGGCACGGTCCCGCTGGCTCTCACGCTGTCTCCGTGCCTCACGGAGAATCCAGCTGAAATGCCTCCATCATAGTGAAAATCCTTGGACAGGTACGCCAATCTTTCTGGATTTCTCTGGGGCGAAACCTCCAGTCTCTTCAGAGGTTGCCTCTGAGCTCTCTCCTCCATCGTCCTGTAAGCAATCCTTGTCCCCCAGCCATTCGTGTAAGAGGATGGGGAGGCAACCTGCTCCAGGGGGCACAGAAGAACAGGAGCCACAGTAAGGTCACAGCACTCAGGATTAGCAGCAAAGAAACCAAACCAAAAAAAAAGTAAAGATAAAAATTCTACAGTCTGCTCTCAGAATCAAAAAAACAAAAAAGTGAACACCACCAAAGTTGTGCATTAAATGGGATTCTGCCACACTTCTTTGTACCTCTCTCATGAGGGCAGGAAGAAGTACAGTCTAAACATCAGGAGACAAAGTCTAAGCATCCAGTCTTCTGTCATGAACTCAAAATAGTTGCATTAGTCAATTATGCCAGGTAATGAACAGAGTGATTTTAGTGGAGATCTTTCAGTTTGAAATTCCTTGGGGATTAACACCAACATCTGCTACTAAAGCTAAATTCAAGGCTGTCTAATAGACAGAAGAAAATTAATCAATCAGATATAAAAAATATGATACTAAAGTGTCTGCATATTGATAATAACCTTATTAATATAAGATTATTTAGCACTCCTGTTCACTTTGTGGTAGGACCTAGTAAAAAGAGATAGACCCTTCCCTGTTTGTCTAACCTCTTAAAAATGAAGGAGATGGTAAAACATTCCAAGAAAATCAAAATGATCATTTCACCATTTCAATGACTTCCCCAATATCACAGTTGCAATTTTTGAATTATTTTTTCTTCCTGTACCTAATGGGGATAGACTGTACTGGATCATCATCTTGCTTATAATTTTCTCTTTTCTAAGCTCAACAAATCCACTGCCAACCTTTCTTTGTAGGACGTATCTTCAAGATTCTTACTTTTAGGTGTCGTTTGAGGACTCTCAATTTTTATACCTTTTTCTTGTTCTCTGTATTGGACTCCATACTCCATTCAAAACCTTCCAGAACTAAATCAGCTTGGGACACTATCTGGCCTTGAAATATAGGAGTCATGGACCAATTTTTTAAAAAATAAGTAAGCGTAGGGGCATACAACCATAAACCAAAGCCCCATATTTCCCATTTCCATGTTGTGTTAAAGTTTTGTAAGATTAAAGGCATTTTTTTCAGGTAAACAGAGAGTAATTTTTCAAGTAAACATAAGCTATTAATTGAAGGAACAGTGCTTAGCAGACAGATGCCAGACTGAATTCCCTTCATTTCACTACTGAGGAGATCCTGAGGGTGATAGCTGACTCACAAAAGGAGTAAAGGTTACTAAAACTAGCAGGCTCAGGCGAAAATCATTGGATAGATCTGTTTTTTCTACAGAAGTTATGCAAGGATATCTTTATTTTTTGTTTGGGGATAATTAATGTTTTTGTGAAGTACTAGACCTTGTGGCTTTTCCCAGGTTTCACACAGGACACTTGGTCTCTCTTTTCCCCCCACCCCCTGCCTGGAAAATGGTATTATTTTCTTGTGATTCCTATGTCACCTCCAGTTTTCCTTTTGTTGCTCTCTTGTGGAAGGAATGGATTCACATCAAATATTATGGATTGCAGGACAGGTGAGATGAAGGATGGGAGGACAGAGAAAGAAATGTGTTTAAGTAATGCTTCTAACTCTACCCATACAGAACCAGAGCTGCTTCACTGACTGCTCAAAAGCATTTTTTTTTAATGACAAAAAGCCATTTTTGAGTAATCTAAAATTAAGAAAGAATTGCCCCCTCCAAACACAGTTATTTACTAAATAAATGTTTCTGTTCTCAAGCCGAATTGCTTTCAGTTTACTAAACTGATCATGCAGGAGTGCTGCTATTGAACTGTGTTGATTTCCCAGCTGCTCCCTCAAATAGGTTCATACCAGTTATGAGCTGTGTCACAAACTCTGCAGAAAACCAATTATTTATCTTAGCATTCAGGCCATGACCTCAAGAAAAGCTGATCAAAATAACAAGAGGATTTATGATTAGATGGTTTAGAAACACCATTGCAAGGACTGTACTGCTGGAATTCTTGTAATGATAAAACAGGTTACAACAGGAGTATTTTAAATGATAAGGAACCACTCTACCTTGTGAAAACTAAAGTCTTTGTGAAATTAAAGCCATCTGTTTTCCTTTGGTTTTGGATGCTTAATTCTGTTTGCCTGGGCAGCATGGCCTCTGGCCCCCCTGAGGTAGAGAGATGTGCTGGTTGAGCTGCTCTCTGGTGGGATGGATGAAGATCTGACTTGCCTTTGCCTTAGTGGAGTGTAAATATGACTTTTCATTTTCTACCCTGATGCCAACTTTCACAAACCCAACAGGACTGCAAACAGCCCATCTGCATGACTGACTTGAATTTGGCTACTGGCTCTGAAGTCACTGGAAGGAGGGGCAAAACGTTAGAGATTTCATTGTAAAACCCTCATTTTCTAAAAATCAGACTTTCAACAAAAAACAAACAAGGAAACAAACCTTTTAACACCACCTAAATGCTATTATTTGTGGTAATGAAATGAATAAACTATGCATGTGATACTGTATTTATTTCTATTCACCGTCTTTTCCTCACCTGGCTTGCCTGGTAATATGAGAAACTGTAGGGAGACCTTGGTGCAAAATCATTCTCAGTGATCCCCATGTTATAGACACGCTCTGGTACACTGGATGCACGGTGCAGGCTGCCTGGAACCAAAGACTAATATTAGTAAGAGCTTAATGAAACACGGCATTGTTATAGAGGACAATACACAGTACTAGGGAAAGGTAGCAGCCAGCACTGCCATTAATAAATATAAACTGAAGATTGACCAGGGAAATGATGGAATGGTATTTGCATTTTCCTGAGGATACAAGCCATTTTTTTCAGTTCCTTATATACTTTACTTAAGAGTTATTTTTAGCTTTTAGGAGTCTAGTCACCTGTGCAGCTATGGAAAATATTTTAGCAAAGCAAGCTGATATTTTAAATATCCCAGATAATGACAGCTGATTAAGTGCTGTCACTTAAGATTAAGAGAAATGGTATCACTGAGCTAAGAACACTTATTTTTCACTGCAACCACTTTGAATGTACATTCAAATATATAAATGCATGGCTTACACTGGCTGACTATAAATAACATGCAAAGCACACAGGAGATGAAAATATTGCAGCTGTAGATCGGAGCTGAGAAACAAGGGTTGATGTCTGTATCTCTGCTACTGATACGCACCCTAAATGCAGATTTCACCATGGACAGTTGTAAACAAACAGCACACACTGAGTATATACTCTTTATTTCACAGTTGTCTCCCTCAACTGCTGCTGTTTCTCCTCCCTCAGGTGCTAGTTTAATGACAATGTATTGGAGCAAACAGTGCTTCACTAATCTCCTCAGTGCTGCACCCAACAGCACAAAGAGTCTGTGAACAAACTCTATGGCTTATGGTGCTGTAAAGTTGGGTTGTGCAGGGACACTTCAAATCTGCACCTGAAAGGTTCACTAATCCTACAAATAATGCCAAAGATCCACAGTGCATCTGCTCTGATTCTTTCTTCCATGACCCAGCTCTGAAAATGGAGCAGTATATTGTGATTATGTTTTACACTAAAACCCCAAAAAAGCCAAAAAACCCTTCAGGCTGTTCCTTTTTTTCACTAATAGAATGAATTTTCAAAGAATGAGTGCTTTTATTAACAAAAATTTTTAAAAGCAACAGACACTAATGAAATAATTATTTATGAGATTCCTGTGTTATTATGAGAATCTGCATATTGGCATATAATTAACACAGGTTTAGAGAGGTGAAATAGAAGTTGAAAGCAAGACCTCAAAATAATCAGGAATGTGGCTGAACAGGTAACAGTGGTCAATAAAGAAGTTAACTGGCCACCAATTTTCAAACTAGCAGATATTGCCTGAGATACTACAGCAAAGAAATCTCAAGAACCAATCACTAACTTGCCCAAACTGCTGAGGAACAAATTTGTGTATTCCACAATATAGTAAAATACAATACCATACAATGGCAGACCGATAATTTGAGGGCTAATTCAATCATACTTTGCAACGCTTGTATAATCATACTTTCCAATTCTCTCATTTTGGCAGATTTAAACATGTATGAGGGGATTTGTTAAAACACATTCACAGTAACTTTGCATCATGAGAGTGGAATGGTGCAGCTTGGTCAAACTCATGATTTGGATTGTAATAATTCCTTCCTGACAATCCAAGGTTACCATAGCCCAAGGGTTACCTGAGTACATGGGAAAGAGGCAAGAGTAAACTCTTCTCTTATACTGCAAACATTTCCCACCAACGTGCACCAACATCCCAAATCTACAAAGGTATATGGATGCCTCATTTGTGTCATGTAATTCCCATACCAATGCACTGTATCAGGTGCTCGGTGAAAGTCCATCTCAGCTACGTGCTGGCTTTTTAAAGATTCACTTTCTTCATTGCTGCACAGTAAAGGACTTTCATATAATAAATCTTGAAATATAAATACATATCAATTTCTGTTTCTTTACAGTTAGTACTTTTTTTTCCTGTTTACTGTACTTAGTGAGAAAGTACTCTCAGTTATTTATCTACTTAGGGCATAAGGATCTTTTGAGCAAGTTACTTTGTATGTTTTAGGTAACTATAAACTTGTCTTTACTAAAAATAAAAATACAAAGAAAGAGGATAGGTTAAAAAAAACAAGGCCATCCATTAACTGGTTGAGGATAAACTACATATTTAAGAGCTCCCTGCTTGCAAAAACAAAATACAGTCAATCAAAAATTGTACCATGCAGGTGTCTTTAAAGCAGCCTTTGTTTTTCACCTTCAGTCTCCCTGTGAAACTATCCATCCATAAAAATTTTTCTCTTTCAGAGACAAACATGGTATACGTCAACCTATGGAATTTCACTGGGCAGTTCTCTCTTGCTCGCTCTTATCACATCAGTAAATTATTCTGCTGGCCTTTTACCTGTAGATTTATTAGGCAGACAGAAATGGCACGTCTTTTTACTGTGTGCTGGTTACTTGTGCCAAAAGTCAGTGTGTTTAAGGAAAAAGTGGTAACTGAAATGCTGTGCATTTCCATCAGCTGAGATGCAGAATAGGTGACCAGATCAGAGCCTGCCTCTGCCAGCAAGGCTTCCTTCAGCTTATTTTCACTGTACTACAAAAACCTTACATGCCCAGTGCACTCTTTTGCTGTTTGTTTTTAAAAAGCCGTGAATTATTATTTTTTAAATTTATATTATGGTCTCATTTACTGTTAGGATGAATATTTTCTGACTGTGACTCCCAGTGTTTTAAGTCTCACAAAAACTCTCTCCCCAGGAAATTCAGTTACTCATCCACAGGAGACAAACACTGTTTGAGAGGCCATAGGACACCACACTTGATTTCCAGCCCCCAGACAGGAAAAAATAGGTTTCCTGCAGGCCCTGCATCATGTCTGTCAACCCATAAGGGTATTCTGGAAAACTCAGGCATCTCAGACAGCACCAGACACCCATGTGTGGGCAATTGAGTGGAACTGTTTATCACAGTCTCCCCTCTCCCCTGTCAATATGAACTAAAGCAGCTCAGGAACACCTTGGATGTGGTCAGGGGCGGAGGTGAACTGAACCCCTCCGCTCTGCTCCACACCCAAAATAAAAGCTGCGCAAGAGTCACCTGATATTGCAACAGTTACAAGAAAATTCCGAGACCGGAAAAAATAATTACAAGTATCAGCAGGCTGTACGGATGACTGAGCAGAAATCCCATCTGCCTTCACAGAGGCTGTCCTCAAGGCCCCTTTGTTTCCCTGGATGTGACAAGCCCAACACCTCCCAAGGCCCTGGAAATTTCTCCCCAGCAATCCCTGCCTATGGCTGCAGACAGAACAACCTAATGTTTGCTTTGCTTTCACAAACAACAATGACAAGAGGCATCTCTAAGATATAGGACAGATGAAAAAGACAATTATCCTCCACTACGGAGCTGGGTGTATCGAATTCCCCTTGAATCATGTACACTGGTAACTCTGTTGTGAGTCTTCTTCAGCGCCTTTGTATCTGAATGAAATGTATTTGGCCATGAAAGCCAAATTCTGGCTTTGAACCTCAAAGGCATCAATGCAGCTGTACCTGTACACATCAGTCTATTAAGGACTGAGGGACTGTCCCACACCCCGAGTGCTCCCCTGCTGAGTGCTCACTGTCCCCTCCTGCTCAGGGCACCTGGGTGGTCACATCCCCCACGGGGACTCCTCAGCGCTCCTGGACTGGCATCCTCTCACCCTTTTTTATACTTCAGCACCCAGGATGGACTGAGATGATGACATTTAATAATGGCATGTCAAAACCACCACTGAATCACTTCATCTCGAGGTCAAAGAGCCTTCCTTTTGATTGTGCTCCTTCATCACTCTGCCAGCACATGCCTGGTCCCAGACGAGTTTTTCTAACATTTTGTGCTGGTCAGGACATTTACACAAGGGTTCAAATTTAAGAAAAAGATTTCTTCTGGCTCAGGAAGCAGAGGGAATGAATGTAACAAAACCAAGAAAAATTGAAAGTCGACACGGATATTTTTTCTACTTCCTTATCCCAGAAAGATGTGAACAGAAAATTACTATAAAGCAGTTACCACATCAGCATTCTGCAAAAGAGAAGGCTAAGAACAGAAGCGTGCCCTGAGTCCCTAAAAGCAAATGTAACAGAAAAATGCTAAGAATTTTAGAAATTAATAAATGTGAGGAATAAATAAGGCTCTGATTTCAACTGTCTTGTAGGTGATGCTGTTTATCTGGAAATCAGGCCAATTGGTTTTGTATGATAAATTACTCAATTCTGCCCGCCTTTTTCAGTGAGGATCTGATAAGGATGCCTTAAAAAGCCAACCAAAATCCAAAAGGAACAAGATCAGAGGTAAGTGGACTTATAAACAGAATGAAGTTTCAAAGATTTTGAAAATGTACATAAAATAAAAACAGCATGTGCAACACAACACCAGTCATTAAAGTATATGATTCTGAATGCCACTTTTTCTTTGACAAGGTAGAACTACCTACCATTGCACTTCCATCCTTAAATAGCATCCAGAAATTTGATACGACTGCTTTAGTTGTTCAAAACTTTTAACTTTAATTTATTAAGGCTCAGCAATGGATAAACTGGACAAGTTGCAGCTGTTGTTGAACTGCTTGAAAAGCTATTAACAGTGCTTGACAACATCTTGAAAAGAGTTGAGGACTTGTAATTTCAATCCTTTGGCAGCAGGTGGAATCCTCAAATCTGAAGATTACTGAATTTCTATTATGAAAAAGAAACACCTTTCAAAAGGGGGAAAAGAGCATGAAACAACAAACAGTATGGGGGTAGGAGGCAAAAATAAGTTTTTCCTTTTAAAAGTAGTGCTGAAGGCTAAGCAGACACCTTTAATTCGAAATTCTAAGGAGAAATTATGCTGGCTGACAAACTACTTCTTGTGGCTTCAAAGCTTCCCATACAGTCAGCAGAAAATGGGTGTGCACGGATGACACTGGGCAAGACCTTTCCTACCACTGCTTTTTCATATCCAGTGGTTATGTGCTTGGCTAATTTTAGGTGTGCATGTGAATACTGTGGTTAGGTATGCACTAAGTACCTTGCTGAGCAGAGCCTGAAATACTCCTGCAGACAGGACAGTTATATCACAGGGGACTGCTCCTGCTCCCTCTAAATCTTTGTAAGCCTCTCCTGCAACTGCAAACAATATGGGACCCTTGACAAATGTAGCCAGAAAAGGGCTATAATTCACAGAAAGTGATGATTTTGTATGTGGAAGAGGGCATATTTTTTAAACGTTCTCTGCAAATAAGAATTCAAATGTTTCTCAAAGCATAGCCCATTTTTGAGCAACTCTGTATAGAAAGCACATTGGGACACACATGCAAGTATACGAATATTTTTCAGGAAAGGCAACATGTTAAATGCAAGATTGGCTATGATTCACATTATAAACATATTTTAGATATAGACAGATATACATGTATTATATATATATGTATAAATTCACCGAATGCATTCCAGTTTCAATTCTTTTTTTCTGAGTTTTGCAGTGAGACAAAAAATTGTACAGCAACTTGGCCATAAGATTATGTTTGAAAGAAGAAAAGTTCATTTTTTGCTTGAACAAGACATGTTACAGACATGTCATTTGCCACTCCTGATCCTGAAGCTCTGGTGTCTCAGAAATGCAAGGGCATCAAATACTTGACCTTTTAGAAAAACAAAGCAAACCAAGATAACTATTCCCAAATACATCAAGTCTGTTAATGTATTCCAGAGAAGCCAAGAGGACTTGAGAGCACGGGAACTCTGTTTTCACAGTGTTTTATGCGTGGTTTATAGACATGAACTCAGGTTCACGACACTATCATTTATAAACTATTGCTTAAAGAGTTTTTTGCAGGCTCTCTGCTGAGAGAAAAAGAAATTAAGTTACTCTAAAAGTGTTTAGAAACCGTATTTACAGGACAGCAGCCTGGCATGTTTATCTGCACATTGCACACCTTTTTATGTGATTTGTACACCTGACTTCTACAAGCAGAATATGTCCATGTCTGCATTGTATGCATTTTTTGCCACGAGGTGTTTTTTTAAATAGAGGCCAGACAAAGAATAAGAAAATATTCATCTGCCTGACAAGACAGAGGAGTGAAGTATGGTTATAAAGACTTTTGTCTCACAGCTTTTAGCAAATGAAAGGTGACAGCTTCTTTAAGGACAACGGAGCAACAGGGCATGTAGCCTGTAGGTCAGTCATATCTTCCCATTTAAAAACAAAATTTAAGTTTCGTGGTATAGAAAGTTTTCATGAATAGTTGAGACTAAACCCCTCGAGCACCTTGCCTTTAACCCTCTTTTTTTGGCAGTCACCCTGTGGGTGCCTGATGCTGATGCTGGACTCTACTTGGGGCACAAGGTGTGACCGCAGATTTCCTGACGGGTCTGGCCTTCTGGCTATGAGATCTTGGAAGCGAGGAATGATTGACGTCAATTCGTATCACGCATGTCAAAGAACAGGGTAAATAATGTCTGACAGCATTATCGTCCTGTGCTTCCCATTCATGCCTTTCCTAGAGTTACTTTTCCAAACTTACTTTTAGGGGTATATATATTTTTTTTTTTGCTTGTTTGTTTTTTAGTTTCACGGTTAAACAAGGCAAAACATTTACTACGATTCTTCCCATTTTACTTCGCAAACGGGACCAGTGTGTAAAGCTAAAGGCATTAAAGTAAGCACATGAAGCGGCTGCAGGATTAGGGGAATTTCGGCTCGGTTCCCCTTTCGGGCAGCGGAGAGCTGGGAGCGGCCCCGCCACGCACCGAGTTACGGGGGAGTTTGGGAGGGAGAAACTTCCGACTCCCTGGAGTGGGAAAAGAGTAAAAGAAGAGAGGACAGAGCCACGATTTTCTGCCCGAGCAGTCCGCACGCCGCAGGGCCGGGAAGCCGCGGACACGGGGCCAGCTGGGGTCCCATCCCGGAGCCGTGTCCCGGGTCCCTTCCCTTGCTCCCGCCGCCACCGGAGAGCATCGCGGGGCCGGGGCGGGCACTCACCATT
>VXAD01010348.1:499383-701652 GCA_013399195.1 Dicrurus megarhynchus
AAACGCACGCACGCGTTTTAAACATATAAATATGCGCTGTCCTCATGTGCCGTTCCTCAGAGATGCTTCGCATCACGATATATATAAGATAATTCTATATTTTTACACATTTACACATTTTGTACGCGAGTTTCAACCTGGAGGTAGAAGATGCTCTAAGTGCGGTGATCTGTGCTGTGAAGATCAAACTTTCAGGCGGGGCTGTGTTGCGGGAATGGTGACAGGGCTGCTGGTTTGGGAGGTTTTCCTGCTGTCTGGGTTTTTTCCAGGCTGCCCTAAGGGATTGCAGAGAGAGGAGTTGCAGCCGCCTTCTCCCTGTTTCGTTGTAAAGAGGTGATGAGGGAATTGCTCAATTAAAGATTGGAAAAACCCCGACCGGTTCTGCCTCTGCCGTCGTGAGCGGGTTCTTGCCCGCTGAAGTGCAGCCGGGGAAAGGCTGAAGTTCTCTCTCAAGACACAGCTTGGAGTTACTGTTCAAAGGAACACTACTCACGATGGGTTGAAAGGAAGAGGAACAAGGGAGCATACAGCGTTTTGGGGAAAGGAAAATGCAGGCTTTAGAAAAAGAAGTAGGCGATCCAGGGTTGCACAATTTGAAAAGCTCCCAATATACCAAACTACACGTAGGTATTTTCACAGAAAACCTACTGGTTCTTAAAAGCAAATGAAAATTAATGTGGCTTTTAACTTCACCTGTTGCTATTTCAGAGACATTCTGGGACTCAAAATGAGCTGTTGAAGCTTGTTTTTTACCAAAGTTCAGACAGCAGTGAGGGTACAGATGGCTGGGGAGAAACTGGGGCGATCCTTGACTTAGGGTACGCTGTAACATAAGAAACTGGGCACCTTCTCACAAAACTCAGGACGGGGAGGAGGAACTGGCTCCACAAGAGTCCAGAATCCTTTCACCCCTGATTTTTTTACTCTTTGTCTCCCTTCCGTTTTTTTCTCTGAAAGGGGGAGGGAGCTCTGGCCCTTCTCATCCCTTGGATTTAACAACGTCACTCCCCTTTGTTCTAATGTGGCAGCCAGAAGAGAGGTTATGTTAGTGATACATGAGAATAGTTTCACTGCTTAAGGGAAAATGAGTGACACACTCCTTCTTTCCTTATAAATGGGGAAAAGTTATATGTCGGAGCAGAAAGGTTGGAGATGGGGGGAACCAGCTGGGAAAGAGGAGCAGGAATTTGTGGAGAGGAGGAAATTGGAGGTATGTGGCAGAACTGCAGTTAACAGTGGTTCCTCAGGCATACAGCTTTTTTAGCTGTGCAGTAGGACAGGACTAACTTGCACCCTGACCTGTTAATAAAGCTGTGTTCAAGTCATCAATCATACACTCCTGATGAATATTGACAAAATTAGGATGGGCAGGAGGTAATTGTAACAGAAAAGTGCAAGGGTAAAAAAAATGAAAGAACGGACAGGATGGGGCAGGAAAAACAATGGGGAAGACACATCACAGCTAGAAAGGAATGTAAACTATGTCAGAAGCTATGTTAGACCCTTTTGCTGACATACAGACAGTCACAAAAGCATTTCCAGTAAACAATAGATACTTCATTCTCAGGCAGTATGAGTGAGGAGATTAGAAATAGTCTCAAAAATGTGAAACATTTCCTCCCCTCCTCCTTTTCTCTGCCCTCTTCTCCATTCCCGAACTCCAGCACAAACACGAATTCTGGATAGTTTTTATAGTCAAAACCAGTTTGGTTTGACACAAACAATGCACCTGAAATGGATTTAAGATTTAGAAAATACTCTTGTAGAGGATGTTCTCAGATGCCACTGACAGCACATAGATGTTTACAAGTTCTTGGCACATTGGCATTGCCTCTGTTGGAGGAACTGTTGAATTGTTATTAACTTCATTTAGCAAATATGTACATTTATTTGTACTTGTGAGATCTGTGGCAAAAGAAAGAGCAGTTTGCCCTGGGCTTTAAAATCTTTAATTAGATTTCTGAGATGTGTTTCTCTCCTTGTAACTAGGAATGCTGACTGGAAAGTTGGGGGCGGGGGGAGAGAGAAGAAAGAAAGAATTTTGCCTGCACAGCAATTCAGAAAATGCTTAGCCAAGATCTGAAATAGAAAGGAATTAAGGTTTTTTTCTTAGCTGAAGAAAATAAACAAATATCATGTAACTGATTGCCCCATCAACAGCAATTCCTTGAAGTTGATTTATTTTGGATTAATATCCCATCTCAACTGAATGAAAAAAAAAAGTCTTTTGAGAGTGAAATACTTCAGCAGTGTCATTTGCAGATGGAAAGCAACACAGCTGGGATTATCCCTAAAAGATTTCAACTTGTGATGGATGTTTGCTCATTAGATTTTTGAAAAAGAGAATTAATTATGGTGCATATGCTGATTAAGGGATGTGAAACGCCGTATAAAAACATTTGCTTTCAGCCCAGTGTCTAATGGAGTCAAGCAGATCAGGAAACCAGATTTTTTTTTTAATAAGCCTTGTTTCTTATTCTTACCAGATGTGCTTGGCCTAAACCACTCAACCTTTCTCCATCAGAAGTTTCCCACAAATGATATTTATGTGAAAGTTGTGGAGATTGGTCCTTTCACTCTTTTTTCCCTTCTCTGTCCCCCTCTCTCTGCATTAGGACTTATGGAACCAGCTGGGTTTGTACCCTGGAAACAGATGATTTTCAGCTGCAGGAAAAACGGGTGTAAGTATGAACCTTGAGGTGTTGGGGTTAAACGTGAAAGAGCATCTTAAATACACCCAGAAATATTATGTGTGAATCTCCAGGACCGCACAGAAAATGAAGCGCCATTCACTCAGAGTTTGGTTTCCCCCTCCTTTTTATTTTGGAACCCATGGCTGAAGGTGTTATGTGTAAGTGCAGGCTAGTAAAGAAGATGAGGATTTTTTCCTTCATGTGTCCTCTTCCCTCTGGTTGGATTTGCGTGATGCCGCCGAGGGAAAGGGAACCAACTCCTCCCCGCCAGGAAAAGCCCTTGGAGGAGCGAGAGGCCACACTGCCACCGCGTGTCCCCTTGCTGGAACGGCACAGCCAAGCCTGCTCCTCGTCAGCTCCCGGCAAGCAAAACCGGCAGAGCACTCTTGGAGAGTACACAGGGAAGAGTTAACTCCGTGCTTTAAAACCTGCCATCGGTATTTTATTGCAATTTTGTTTCTATTTTCTTCCAGTAGCATATATTTTTTTTTCACCCTAGCATCGTTTTTGGAAACAGAGAAGCAGAAGATAATCTATTTGGTCCTGTAGGATAATTTAAAGTAAATACATTTTTTCTGAGACACCTAGAGGAAAAGTGCTATTTTTACATTGGTAATATGAGTGTGATAGCAGTTCTCTGCCTGTAGGAGATATTGCAATAAAAGAAGTAAGGGCTGTGATTGAGACTCTCTCCCTGACCTAGACAGAGTTCAAGAGAGCAGCAAATTGCCTGAGGAAAGGAAAACCACAATCACACACACACACATGCACACACAACGAAAATTATTGTCATTGAGACATCACAAACCTTCAGTCACTTCAATGAGGTGGTTGTGGAACTGCTGGTTTTGAAAATCCAGGCCACAGCCTAGAGCTGACTAAATCACTTGAGAAATGTCACACCAAAACGGCTGTATGGCCATGAGCTTTGCTTTATGTCTCGAGAGAGCCAAGGACTGCAAATAACAGTGGCTCCTCAGGCTTTTTTTTGGTTGTGTAGTAGGACAGGACTCATCTTGTTAATAAACCCCTGTTCATCGATCTGGCCTCAATTTGTTTCTTCCTGCAGCTGGAGGTGTTGCTGTCCATCCCACCTACGCAGGGTGGCAGCTGGTGTTGGCCAGTATTGTAGCCCTCAGGTAAAATCTCTGCCTGAGCCACAGTCTGAGGAGCAGTTTTGCAGGATGACACTGCCACACAGTGCTTGATCTGATGGGAATGGGATGACAATGCCAGAGATCTGTTGGAGATCTTTGCTGGGGTGCATTCAACCAAGGGATGTTTTTGAATGCTGTGCCCACAGCGCAAGTTGTGGGGTTAGATCGTACTCTGCTACAACAGAGCAGTCTCCAAGAGGGGGATGTGCTGTGTGGCTGCCCTCATGTCCAGTGACATCTGTCCTCTATGATGCTCTAAAAGGGTTTTGGCACAGTGGAGGAGACAGCAGGAACAGAGGGAACTGAGATAAAGTTGTTAACATGCCTGACTGTGAAGCATTTCTGCAGAGATTCCCCGGACAGATCCTGGGGAATGTTTTACTTCATAGTGGGCTCCTCTTCACACTGTGGGTAGGGGAGAGTCTGGTTGCACAGCCCCGTTGGGAAGATATTTTTTGGAGATTAGGAATGGAGGAGACAGCATTAATCTAAATTTTCCATCTCCCAGCTGATCCTTTGTGGTTGGCAGGACCACCTGCACACTGTGAACTGGAGGTGGGGTGATCAGTGAGTTCTGGGGAAGGTGGCAAACCCCCTTCTGTCCCAGCCAGTCAATATCTTGTGGATAACATTCCCCTGACTGCACTCTTCTTACCCAGTTTATCGCAGCAGGCTCAAGGCTTGCTGGCAAGGCAGGCAAAACTGAGCAGCAGGGAAATATGGGCGAAGTTGGTAATGCTGCATTTAAGCATCAATAAAGTAACAGCATGGCCCTGTCCATGTGTTGGACTCTTTGCTGCCTGAGGTTTGTTCTCTTGTCCTCCTTTCTTTTCTTTCCAAATCCCCGTGCTCTGTTTTATCCTATCATTTTTAGACCCTCACTTCAACAATCAAGTGTAATACCTTAAAAGTGTGGGGGTTTTTTTCTTTCTCCTTTTTCAGTTTAAGAGATGCACACAACCAGTTTTTGGAGCAAAGGTTATGCCCTGCATCTGTCAGTTCTTGAGTCATCTGTGCGCTGGGAAGACAGCCAGGAAAGCTCTAGGAAGACATATTCAAATGGTCTTGTCAGATACTGTGCTATGAAGTGCAACAATGGAATGTGACTGGTCTGCAAGGTTTGGAATGAAAGGAATGAAGTGGAGATAATTTCAGGAAGCTGCAATCACTGCTTTGGGTAACACACTTAACTCAGTTGTCTCAGGTGTGGATGCTTTTCCATGCATTACATTTTGGTCACTGTAGTAGAAGAACATGCTGTATATGTAGGTGGAGGTATAAATATTCTGAAAGTGAAGGCACAGGAGTTTATTTGTGTTTATTTGAGCTGTTAGTGCATGCAGTAGCACCTAGAGGCTCTGAATTTTATCCAGGCCCTCTTTCATTAGGGCCTGCACGTGTGAGACATTTTTGACTTCGCCTTGTGCTACAAGTAAACAATACATCCAAATGACTGATGTCTCATCTTTATATACAAGTCAGGGGTGGAGAAATTAAATGTTATTCCTGAAGGAATGTGGTATCCCCGAGATTGAAAATCATCTCTTATTCTTTGTCTCCTAATTTTGAAATGCATGAGATGCAGTTATTGAGGAAAATACTAGAGTAGCATTTTAAAACACTTCTTTTTTCTAGTGTTAGTGGAAGAGTTTCTATCGGTCATATTTCCCCATCAAAGCACTCTTTGAGATAAAACTAAGTTGTTTTTTTTTTTTTAATAAGAGCCATCAACACCTGTCCTCCAGGTAAAATGAAAATTCTTAGTTTCATTAAAATATCCTAATTTCTTTTCCTATTATATTTAGTGAAGTTGTAGAAATCAGTGTTAAGGGTGCTTGAGGAAGATATCTACTCATTTTCTGCTGTAAAACAGGATTAACTGTGTCTAAAATAACACAGATATCTTCCTAATCTGCTTTTAACATGTTATTTAATGCATGATGGGAGACCATTTCTGTATCATTCTGTTTATCCACAACCTGAGGATGCACACAGGAAAGATCTGTTATAATAGACGCTCATCTGCATAATGCCAGATTCATGCACCCTACCCAGTTGCCACAAGAAAATGACAGAATGCACTAAAATTTACTGGAGATGAAGCTGGAATAAAGCTGAAGTGTACATGCATATTCATTCTGGAATTGTTAACTGCACAAAGCAGGCACAAAGCTGGCTGGCCTCTTTCCTTGGGGAAGGAAAATCTCAGTTAGACTCCAGTTGCCAGAATAGTTTATAAACAGTCTGTGCGCAAGCTGGCCAGCAAGGACTGCTGTGGAGAGCTGCTCCATCAGCACAGTGATTTCCCAACAGTTCTGGGTTTTTTGGGGGGGTTCTTTTGGGTCAATCAGATTGATTAACGTTTTATGGGTTTTGTAAGTGTCGTCAGGAAAAGTACAGTCCAATCTGATCCTGGCTCAAAATAAATGCAAACAGGTTTGCAGTGTAAAAAGCTGCCTGGTTTCCTAAACTTTTTAAAGTTTATAACTCTTTTTAGGTTCTGCTGTTAGCATAGAGAGTGGTGGGTATAATACAATGACAAAGTTGATATCCTAGGCATTTCCAGCACAGTTTAGGGAGTGCACAAAAACACACATCTGCCCTGGATCAGAGCAAAGATCTAAGGTAGCCTATCATGCTGTCATGGTGGCCAGCAGTGGATGCCTGGTATAAAACCAGCACAGAGGTGGAAAAGCACTCCCCGGGTATCCTGCAGCTTACAGCCATGTGCTGCTCAGGGATATCTCCAGCCAGAGGCAGTACCTTTGTGTTTAATTGTCTTTAATGATTTTCCCCTATTCATTTGAATGATGCCTTTTTGCATGACTATTGCCCTTGTGTAATTGGTTATACAGCTTAATTACAGGGTATGATAAGATACATTCCCTTTTGTGTTGTTCCAAAATGCTGGATGATAATTTCTTTTGATGTAATCTATTTTTAGTATTATGAGAAAAAAAAAAAGGAATAAGAGTTTCTTATTCATCCTGTCTGTGCTACTGATTATACAGTTCGCTATTATGTTCCTCTGAAATTGGTTTTTCAGACCGAAAAGTCCTAACCTTTTCATCTCCCTTTGCATGCAAATTGTTTCAGACTGTAGGTCACCCTTATTAGCCTTCATTTTTCTCGCTCAAAGCTACAATTTTTAAGATGGGATGCCAGAACTGCACACAGTATCTAAGGTGCCGAGACACCTTGGACTTACATAGTGATATATTCATTATTTCCTTTATTTCCTTCCCTATTCTGCACCTAATAATTCCTTTATGTTCAGTTAGCATGTTTGGCTGCTTCTAAACTGACATTTTGAAGCCAAGCACTAGTGCAGATATTTTTTTTGCCTTCACGCTTCCTGCAAGAATGTTGAATATAAACACATCTTAGTGGCTCTTACAGAGTTAGTCCTTGATACTAATATTGTGACACGAGCCAAAAATGCCACTGGGAAGAGAGTCAAAACCAGATGCTCCCCCTTGATTTGCGTTACTAGCTTATCCATGAAATGTTCCTGTAGAGTGTCTAAAAATACCACAGTGACATTTAAATCTACATAGGAGTGATTAAATTCTACTGTTATTATGGTATCTCCAGTCCTGGCAGACTCTCTGAAAGGGATTTTTCCCTAGTTTGTCGCTGTGGTTAACTGTCCTGATCTTGACCTCGTTTAGTGGTAATGTGTAGGCTTCGCCTTAAGAGTTGTTTTAAAATATTTTGCCTGACATATCTCTATGAGATTTGAGATTTGCAATTGAACATCAAACCACTGCTGTAGTTTTGGTGGTCTTGCAAGGTGTCCGTGGGGCTTTGGAATACACATCAGCTTTAACGATAAGGTCAAGTGTGTAAACACACAGTTTATAATTGTGAAGGTCCAAAGGAAGTAAACCAAAATATTTGTTAGAAACATATTTCTAACCTGTAGAGAGTAAGTCATGGACAAAACCCAAATTTAAATTGCTCGCTTTGTTCCAAAGACTGCAAAATGCTTTGCATTTATTCATGAACCAAAGTCAACAGCATCACCCAAACAGACAGTTTGGCACCTAGGGCCCTCCAGCCATCTGCAAAATGAGATGAAACCTTGGGGGGGTTCTTACAAATGTTCTCTAGCTGTGGCTTGATCAATATACTCAAACCTTTTTATGCCTACCCTTTGCTCCCTTGTTGCAGAATAAATTCATGTGTACTTATCCATACCACAGCACCTGCCATCTGTTAATCCAGATGCTGGGTCTGGACAGTGGAAGCTCTCCCTGCCAGTCAGTTGTTCCTTGCTATGTGCTATGTCTCCTGAAGTCAGCTATCATTTTAATATTAGCAGGAGATTTGGACGCTGCTGCTTTTTTTGCCAGTGTGTGGGATCTTTTAGATAAATCATAGAAATATGTGCAGAGCCATTGTGCTCTCTGTAGTATCCTGTTTCACTTTCAGTTTAATGGAAATTGTAACTGATGTTCCTTCTCTTGCACACTTTAAAATTAGATATACTGTGCCAGCAGACACTGGATTTCCCTCCTCTTCGGCAACTCCAGACAATAATTCCAAATGGGAGAATGGGATAAAGTGCTTCCTGAAAATCTGAAGTAATCCTTCCAAATATGTCCCTGATGTGAAGCCACTGGCAGGAATGCAGACAGAGCATGGATGACTATTGCCTTGGCCTCCACTGAATCCGTTTCATTTGGTTTTGGCAACACACTTGAGATTTTTTTTTTAATGAATCTGTCAGTCTCTCCACAATCTGAATCCAGTCTGGCTGATCTTATTCAAGTTGTACTTTTTTTTGACATTGATGAAAATTAATTGATCCCTAGACGTGCTGTTGATGCTAATTTGTTTCCTGCAGCTGCACAAAGCCCATATCTCAATAGGCAGTTTAAACTGGAATATTTAATCCAAAAGCAGTCTAAGCAGACAAGGACATTTCTTTTTTGTCTAGATCTTATCCAGAAGAAGGGACTGCACAATGGGCAGTGGCCAGTAATTTAACTGGGAAAACACTGTGGACATCTCCTGTTAATGACAGGCTTCTTTCCAGACTCTCTGAAAGCCCTACTGAAAGTTTTCCGCACTAGACCTGGAATCATGTGCAGAGAAAGATTGGGATCTCTTCCCCAAACTCTGTTTTTTTAACATGGAAAGGACACCAAAGGCTTTCAGTTGTTAAATCAATGTTTCACTTAGAATATAAATTAATCAATTAGTGCATCAAAATTTAAGACATTTTTATAGTTAAAATGGATGAAATATAATAAATCTTCTTGCTGACCACTCTGATCCTTGCAGGTCTGTTTGTTTCCCCATGTCCATCAAGGGGACGTTGCAGAAACCCCTACAACCTCTTCTGGGTTGCTCAGGAAGTGCCTATCTCAGGGTACTGTGCAATGCCAAGTTTCACAGAATTGATGCCTTAGGCTTTTAGCTTTTATATTTTTCATATCCTGTAATTCTTTAGTGTATCATTCTAAACTCCATATAGCCTGTTAGCTAGTGTTCTCCAGTTTCAGTCAGACGAAACAAGTTCTCTCTAAGCCTGAAACTCAAGGACACCGAATTGTAGCAGGCCCTGAGATATGTAAACAAAGGTGGGTTAGTGGGGAGCAAACCTGGGGTAAGTGACTTCATTACCTGAAGCTACAACTGGAGAATTAACCCCTGATATGCAAATGGACCAAACATAAAAGTGAGAAAAGTATGAAAATATGAAAGCCTGTCGTCCATTTTTGGGTGTAGCCCCTGGGGCTCTGACTGCCCAAAGTATGTCTGAAGGGACTTCAATAAATATACCCACTTTTATTCTCTTAATTTTGTCTAGCCTCTGCTTTTAGGTAGCCCCATCAAGTCATCATAGCTTGCTGCCAAAATGATGGGTTCCACTTCTTTCTTTGCATTTTCAATTAAGTACTTCTGTTCTTTCCTTTGTGGTGGGTGTAGCAGCAGTTTGGCCACAGGGTAAGATTATGGGCTTGCCTTGCTGCAGCTGCTGCAAAACTAGAAATTTCTGTTTTATTGGATTGGCTTTCTGTGAGATTGGCAGGTGAAAGAGCAGCACCTGATCTTCTGGCAGTAGCAGGCAGGTAACTCAAGCTGAATGGGTGCAGGTCTGTTCTCTCTTGCAGGCTGCCCCTCACTTGGGGGTCTCTCCTGTTGCTGCCTTCTTCTCTTCTCTCCCTCTGTCTAAAGAGTTCAGTATAACTCAGAGTACAGTGGCCCACATGAGACAGACCTTGCTCTCTTGCAAGATGCCCAATATAAGGAAAAGAACAGTATGGAAAAGAAATTAGGTTGTTTCGTCAAAAATATATAGGCAAACATATATCTAAAATGCATACATCCAATTTTATGCATTTTAGATTAAAAAGAAGATGAAAATTTGTGTCGGTAGGAATTGCAGTCAGTTGGAAAATATGCATCAGCTACTTTCCATTAGCTTTCCTCTCACTACTGGGATCCATCAGTAACAGTTTGTTTATTCCCTTCTGGACTGAGTAATTTAGCTCCTCTTTTCTCCATCATAGGGACATGGTTGAAAAAAGGCTCTCTCTTCTATGCTGTATTCCACAGCTCTGAAACAACATCTTGGCAACAGTTCAGATCAAGAAAATGAAATACTGTTAATACAGATTTCCTGTTTTGTATCAGCTTTCTAGGATTGTTTATTTTCCCTCAGCTTCCTCCTCTACTTCATTGTGAAAGCTACTCTGAGCTTTTTGAACTCCTATTCAGTGCTGGGCTGTGTTCTGCTCCGAGGTTTGGCAGTGTTAGTAACGGGTGATGTGACTCTTCATTTTTTGTGTATGAGCACACAGAGGAATGCACAGACAAGCACAGACTAATGCTCTTATTCTTATATCCAGGGCAGTTCACTGGAGAGGAAGAAACTCTGGATTTCTTGTCTACTCATAGCTATGAAATAGGACTGCAAATTGTTTTCCAGGGATGTCGAGGTTTTAATCAGTTGCAATTCCACATGGACAAAAAAACCAGAGAACAAACAGCTTATAACATGAAGAGCATAAATTTGTGCACTCAGCGGTCGTATGTGGGATCGAGGAATGCATGTTTCATCCAAACCAGAGTAGAAGTTTGACCCCTTTTTGTCAACATATTTCCCAAGCTGTAGCAGTACAGAGCTCATTGTATCTTTTCATGGATTGCTGTTTGCAATGGAAATGGGGGAGAAAAATGCCTTGGGCTTCTGCCTTCTGACATTCGACAGGGAATTTGGCCATAAAATAATATGGCTGCACTATATAATGTTTGGCTTCTTGTAGCCACACTTCTTTCCTCTGAAAGCCAAGGTATGACAAGGGGGATTGAAAAGGTGGGGCTGCTGTGCCTTGCATCCTTGTATGAGCTGGGGTTTGTCCATGCACAGCCTGTGTCCACCTCAGGAACACTCTGAGTCTATCAGTTCCAAAAGAACTGCAGTAAGTCAGGCTAGCAGGGCAGCAAAACGCTGCATGGGAAATCCGAGCTTGCCAGTTGGAAACTGGAGAGAATAGAAAACCCCAGGAGATCTCCTACTTCACTTTGCCTAAAGTCATACAGGTCTTGAATCCTGAGATCCAGTCCAGGACTTTGACCCTTCTGCAGGCGATCTCTTTGTTCTAATTATGAATTTAATGGTTCTTTGAGCCATTTCTCTCGTATTAATCATCAAATGGCAATAATACTGTTCAGGTAGTTAAGAGTCTTCTATCCCTATTTTTATCTCTTCCAGAATGAGAAGTACTCAAAAAGACAAATTTTATGTTTGTATTCCATTTTATAAAGGATAACTATATATTATTATGGGCTTCAGTGTGAAATAAAAGTGATTAAGAAAGAGTCTGTGTATCAAACACTAACTATTTTGCTTAAACTTAACTACATTTGTCAAACAGAAGGTCTTGTCTGTGTTCTTTTTTCAAAAACTGGTTTTTAATTACTGACATTGTTTCTTGGTTATTGTACACAGGAGGGTGTGAATGCACTTGTCAGCAACTTTTCCTACACAGTTATTCCTTTTCAGAAATTATATAAGTTTGTAGCCTACTGAGAAATAAATTAAAAAGCTCAGAGGTTTAGTCCTCGAATTGAATTTTCAATTAATGTTGCAATTGCTCAAAGTTTATTTTCCTTTTTCAAACTTAGTAAAGTATTACTTGGAATATATCTAATGACAATTTTGATGGAATTATAAGAAAATGTGCTTATATAATACTTGACTTTAAAGTCACATGAAAACATTGCAGTTAAGTTCTGTGAGACTCACTGAACTCTTTGGCTTCTTTATGTGCAGATTAGGGACTTTGCAGGCAGTGTTTGCCCGGCAGGACCACAGATGGGGAGGTAAGGAGAGGAGTTATGGCTCACCTCGAGCAAGGTGAAATCTGCTTCCAGCATAGAGGTGGGGAAAGAGTGACATTTTCTGTTTTCCTCAAGAGGAAAGAAGTAGGAAAGGAGGAAGAAAGAATAAAAAAAAGAGATGGGAAATGGTGTTAGATTTATTCACACTGAAAAGAGACCCATCATGAATTGAGTAATAATAGCAAGAAAATATTTGAACTTGGGGTTGAGTCAATCTGCTCCAAACTTTAATGAACTTTGAAATGTGTCTCTGTATTGTTAGTGTCTTTTTTATGGAAAATAATAAAGGATTGGAAATATAGGCAAGTTATATGTTACAATAAGCATAGTAATGAGACTATAAATATACTAAATTGGTGTAATAAACATAAATCTGAAAATGTAAAATAAGTTTCTGAATGCAGAATATGTTGGCATGTCATAAAAGGTCTCATTAAAAACTTGGAAACTTCATTTTCTGATTTGTACTTCTTAACTTTTTACTGAGACAAATAATAAAGAAAAATGGCAATTACTGTTTGGTCACACAGGCCAGTAAAAGTTTTAAGAAAGTTATTTTATGTAAGAGAGAAGGAAGGGTGGGTTGAATTTATCACACTATAAACCAAAATGGAGATTCATAAAGTACTAACGAGTCTGCATGTTTCATATCGATCATATTATGTTCTGCAGAAAGTGAAGGTTACACTGTGGGATATTCTCTCCTGCTGGGACCAAAGTGACACCATGCCCATAAGGAATTGCAGGTTTACCTGTTGATACACTGTGGGTTGAGGCCTGAAGAACATATAGAATGCAGTATCCTTTAGAAATGACATGGAAGTAAAAAAAGACAATTACCCTCAAGGCTATTATAACCCATCCAGGACCTTAGGGCCTGGGAAGGGATTTTTGCACAAGCACAACACTTTAGGAGAAACAAGGATAAAGTATGATGGCTGTAAAGTAATGACTGGGTAGTGCAACCCAGAGGCCTCTGAAGGTGGAAAGACTTATTTTGAGCAACACTGTCATCTTTGGTGTTTGTTTTGTTTTTTTTAAAAATTTATTTTATTGTACATTGAAATAGCAGTGATAAGTCATGGCTGAAATAAAGACATTTCTTGCATGTCAAACAAAATGATGTATTGAAACAGGTGAACTTTAACTATGACCATCAGGAGAGCTTTTAGCTTTAAATTTAGGCTCCATGAGATGCATCTGAGATATGAGAATCACTAATAGTTCCAAAATCTCCTACAGAGAAAAATGAAAGGATCACTTTGGGCATTCATCTGTCAGAGATGCTTCAGTTCACAGAAATGACCTGTGCTGTGCCAGATGCAAGCTAAGTTGAGCTAAGATAATGGTATCTTTCAGGATTGAAAGGTACTGTCTTTTGTGAAATGTTGATGGAAAGTGTGGAAAAACCCATTTGAAATTATTGAATAAATCCCTAAAAATAATCATAGAATATTTTGTGTAGGAAATGACCTTTAAAGACCATCTAGTCCCTCCCTGCAATGAGCCAGGACATCAAGTAGATCAGGTTGCTCAGAGTTCTGTCCTGGAAACCAGAGGAACTACTGCATTATTGTCAAGCACATTTGAATAGGATCAGGCTAAACCATCACACAGATATTTCAAATCTGGAGTAGTAGTGTTGCATACACAGGTCTCCCCCAGGACTTTCTGGCCTGCTGCTCTTTGTTCTTCCTGTCCTGCAGCACAGTGCCTGAGTGATTTTCCCCACTCTTGGATCTTTATGAAACACAAGATTTCTTCCCTGGGAGCTGTCGACTCGGTAGCTTTTATCAGATTTTACCCCTCTCCAGTCTGTAAAAAGTCTACAACAGGGTGACATTCCCCTGAACTTCCCAGAAAAGCAATGTAGGAAAGCAAGTTCTTACAAGCTGTTGAATATTTTCTTCTTTGTGTGTACAATGCAGTTCAAAATTATATTGCATATCTTGCATGTGACTCTTCCATCTTTGAAGGTCTGTATCAAACCACAGGGCCAGGATGCAGTGATTTTGGTGGCTTTGTTTTGTTGGAGGAAGACCAGCAAGGATGAGAAGCATCGAAGGGAGCAGCAGAGCGATGGGACTGTGAGGAATGGCTGGTTAGGCTCGTGTGTTGGTGTTTATCAGCCATGCACCTGCCATCTGCTGAAGGAAAAGAAGCAGCAAGACAATAATCACACTGAGTGGATTTTGCTTCTCCCTCTGTAGAGACTTTTCTGTGAATCTTCCAGGGGAGAGAGGACCTGAAATATCCAATCACATAAGATGGTTACCATCACTGAGAGGTTCTTTCCCTCGGAATGAATACCTGGCATAAAAGTTCTTAAATCCTGGTCAGACAATTTAAATGAAAGCTTGCAGCTTTAATTAAGAGGACTGAAAGAAGAAAACACCAAAGTTATGAATTCAAGGATTTTAACAAAATGTGAGAATTAAAACACATATAGAATATGTACAGTTCTAGCCTGGCTAGCACAAATCTGGCAATAAATAACTTATAGGAAAATTTGCAGTGGAAAGGGTCAGAGTAAACAAATGGAAAATGAGTCATCTGTTGTTTAAATGCCTATTGATATGATAAGAACTTTAGATTTTTTTCAGTAAATACACTGAAGGAACTTTATATGAACCTGGCTGCATGAAGCTGAATTTTCAAAATGACTCAAATAAAGGATTGGCCAATTTCAGCAATAAACTCCAGCTTCTTTTGGAAATGAGATTTTAATGCTGTGATATAATCTTGAAAGCATATTTTTATTCCCCAAGTAAAACTAGAAAGAAGGAAAAGAAACTACAATATGAAGAAATTGGATTTGAAGAATTAAAGGACTTTGCCAAAAAATGCTGAGTATGAATATTCTGTGTGTATTTTCCATGTCATCTGGAGGTAACAGACGGCCCAAGGGGCTTTTCTCAGTATCTGCCTCGGCCATCAACTAGAAAGTATAAACCACAAAATTGTTCCTATGGATAAAAACTGACCCATAGTATTTCTTTGTGATCTCACAGCATTGTTTTGGGAATGAGATATAAAATGGAGACACAATTCTGTATTCTCATGTGTGTGAAATCTTAAAGAAGCTTTTTCTATGCAGTGTGCATAAAAATCTCAGTGTTGTATGTAACATCTCCTAGGAGCAGTGCTAAAAGGAGGTCATTTTAGTACATTCTTTCTTTCTCAATACCAACTAGCAGCAATCTTAGTACAACTCTGTTATTTGGCTGTTGTACATAGTTCTGCTTTGGTTGGATAGTGATATTAGCTAAAATAAGAATTCTCATCTCCAGCCACTCGTCTGTTGCCAGTTACGTCTTTGTGTTCTGATTTGCAATAGAAAAACATGCAAGTTTTTTTAATTTCAGGAGATTCACAGGGCTTCAGATATTGATTACTTAGGACTTCCTTTTGATATCAAACAAATGATTGATTGCTTGTTCTTCCAATAGGATGCTCTATAGTTTTGAATGATAGCTGAATCCTGTGTTCTTTTAAAGACAGCAAGAGAAATACATTATCTCTCTTTCAGATTAATTTTGCTGGTAAAGGATCTTTGTAGAAATGAATTAAAAATTTGAGGGACTGCTGCAGCTATCTCCTTTTTCTTTTTCTTTTCCTTTTTCTTTTTCTTTTCCTTTTTCTTTTTCTTTTCCTTTTTCTTTTTCTTTTCCTTTTTCTTTTTCTTTTCCTTTTTCTTTTTCTTTTCCTTTTTCTTTTTCTTTTCCTTTTTCTTTTTCTTTTCCTTTTTCTTTTTCTTTTCCTTTTTCTTTTTCTTTTCCTTTTTCTTTTTCTTTTCCTTTTTCTTTTTCTTTTCCTTTTTCTTTTTCCTCTTCCTCTTCCTCTTCCCTTTCCCTTTCCCTTTCCCAACAGCTGCTTTGAATATGAGCAGTGGCATGTACTCTGCTAAAGCTTTTATGCTTGTAAAGCAGGGAATGTTTTTTGTCCCAGTGCTGAATCATATACCTAAGTGATGAGCATAAAGAAACTTGAGAAGGAAGAAATCCAGATATCTTATAAAAATAGGCTTGTCCAACCAAATACTTTTTTGTGTGTGTGTGTGTAATTAACTCCAAATCTCATATCCTAGGTTAAATTTGGTCATTCTGAAGCCATCTTTGTATTTTTTTTTTTAATTGATTTGTGTTTCAAACCTACACAGGAAAATTTTTGTTGAGAAAGATAAATTTCACTGTATTAAAAAAACCAAACCAAGACTGATTTAAACAGCAATTTTTCTCATGCCCAAAGTTTATTAAACTATCAACTGACAAAAAAATTACACTAACTTCCCTGCAGTTGACAAATAAATAGGCATTTTACAAATATTATGTGGGATGTTAATTAATCAATGAATCAATTAATATGTTGCCAAGTTAGAATTTTAAATTGTGTTCAGAGTTATTAAATTAAGTTCATAAATTTCAAGTGGGAAAGAACTGGATTATTCAATCCAAAATCATGCTAATAAAAAATCTCAATTAGCTGTCACAGAGTGTGGTTGACACGCGTAGTGCTGTGGTTGTCAACAAAACTGTAGTTAAAAAAAAAAACCCCAATGTGCTCCTGAGCAAAGGAAAACACCTTTTCCAGTCAATACTGATCTATATGGTGAACATGACACAAAAGGTGCTCTGGAAGAACGGGTTATGGTCATGGGTCATGATCCCTCTGTGCAACCCTTTTCAATCTTTTTTTCCACAGTAGGTTTAAGATCGGTTAAATATTGTCATTTGCTGTCCGAGGGTACGGTAAAAAAGGTGATATAGATATTGTTGAGGCTCAAAAGTCAGTGACAGCTCTACTACCGCAGACTTTCCAAAAGGACACCCCAAATGTTCCATTTTATGTCTGAGGTAAAGCAAGGAGATGGCCAAGGCTGAGGAAAGGACTCATGCTTTTATAGATGCTGAGTCAGGAATTGGAGATATTTCATGTGTCCTCCAAGCTGTGGTGACTTTCATGAGGCAAAAGAAGGGGGAAATCAAAGCTGTCTAGAGCCAACAATTTAAGGAATTTATAACAGCAGTTAAAATCCCAATGCTGCATCTCTCAGGGACTAGAATTTATCATTGTGTTGTATTGGGTTGCTTGTGTGAGATAAGATGAGGCCAAGAGGCCAATTTTTAATTGCACAACAATTTTCACAAATCATTTTAAGTGACCTTTGCTTTCAGCCTCAGCAGATACAGAAAATACAATGAACCATTGCAGTTTTATTTACACCTTTTTCTTTGGAACCAAGCTCCTCATCACTGTCATGAGTAATTGGAAAAATGAAAAATACAAAATTTCAATGATAAGATAAATCCAGCTTCACATTTTCTCAAAGTATTATCTGATACCAGGATTAATACATTTTCTCAAATGCACTTATCCTCACCTCAGTAAGAAAAGCAGAGCTCCCTAGGGCTCAAAAATGGAACTTCCAAATTGGCTCAGCATTCATTTGTAAGTAAATGAGTACAGTCTGGACAGACATTTTCCTTTCAGTTGTTCAAGCCTGCCTTTGATTTGTGCCAACCCAGTCTGAATATCGTCTTTCATCATACTCATGAGCTGCTCCAGTCTGTCATTTCACTATGGATTGTATTTTCCCAGAGTGATCTACTGTTTGAGCACAAGAAATCATCTGCTCCATGAAAAAGACATTGGCTAATTTAAAGGGAAAAGGAAAGGGAACGTGGGCTAATTTAAGGGAAAAAGGATCCCTGGTTGTCATCCACTGGAACAAGCAGCCCAGAGGTCTTGTGGGGCGTTAATCCTGGTACACAAAGCCCGGCTTGACGTAGCCCTGAGCAAACTGCTCTGAGCAGGGGACGGGACCTGATGATCTCCCAAGATCCCTTCCCATCTCAACTATTCTGTGAGACTGTCCAGGTCAGACTCCAAAATGTAATTGAAATAATATTGTCTAATTTCAAGATGTAACCAGCCCGTAACTTAATTTCTGATCCACCTGTTTAAGGCATAGGCAAATTCATATTGTAATTGTAATTGAAAAAAGTTAGGTCTGTAACAAAAATCATATTTTACAAACACTCTTATTCTTGCAGAAACTCAATTAAATAGATACAGTTCAAGAAAAATAAATGAGTGTAAGCACCTAGTAGCAGAAAAGAAAGTGCTATCAGGAGATTTTGGTGCAATGTCATTCTTGATTATGTTTATTAAGATTTGTTTACTAAACTGATCTACGTATTTTCTTCTCATCTAATTAAAATTAATTACAAGAGGAGTAATTATGCTTGCAGTCAGATCTGCTACACTGAGCAGATTATTTACTTGAGTTCTAATTTTACAGCTGCATCTGATTTTGTACTATTGGATTTTAATATGTGGATGCTCATCTTCTTGCAGTTTCTAAAACGAAATTACTTATGTTGTGTGTGATTACTGAGACTTTCAAGAGTAATTTTGGTCAAGAGTGAGATAATTTTCCTCTTTACTGTGGAAAGATGTAATTTAAGCTGAGGAGATGGTTGTGTTGAGAATATACACTTAGCTTTAGTTACTGTCCTTTCTCTGAATGGTATTAGAATAATCATTTTATGAACGTATATTACCTCTGGCTTATGCTGGGCAAATAGAGAAATAGCTGCTCAGTTGAGAAAAAGGACATTTAGCAATTGCAAGCATATTGAAATCAGTGGGGATGGGGTCAATATCTTTCAGGTAAGGAAATTGTGTGCTCGTACTAATACAACAGTTTGTTTATGTCTATTTATAAAGGCATGTAATGTATTTCATTAAATGTCTTAATGGTTTAAAAATAAGGTGTGGTTTGCCTAAATGAAACAGGTTCAGCATTTTATCTGGAAGACAAAAAATAGGTGTTTCTATCTCAATAAAATATAAATATTCCTCTTACAATCAGAGGTGATAAATAGAAATTCAATGCTCTGAAAAATTGTTAAAGTCTTTTAATTTACACATCAGCCTCAACCTCCAGGATGAGACTGACATGCCAGTGGATGGAGATGTGTTTTGATAAAATTGTTGTGGTGGAAAGGAAAAGAACGAAGGAAGTGTTGGATGAGCTGCTTGAGTGAAGCCCAGCAAAGCTCGGGGAAAGGCAGGAGGCTCCATTCTCCCCCCATGTGTTTCCCACTCATTCTGGTTGGGAGACAAAATGCACAGTATGATTACTTTCTTAAGAAGTAATTCACTAGTTTATGAATAAATTGGCCAGTGCCTACTGTGAAATGAAATTAATGGAACATTGCCAGTGAGAATAGAAACTGAACTTACTGTCCAGAGGGGTATTTGCTCTATAAACCAATAACACCTGAACACAACCAACCTATTCCGAAACAGCAACTGACCTGAGAATGAAAGCAATTAACCAACTTTCAAGAGCAAGATCCACTGTAGTTTATTTATTTCAAATTGCTAAACCAGTTCTTTACAAGCCTTCTGTAACCAAAATACCCACTTGGTATAATTGTTGGTAAACTCTAATCCTGCTGAAAGGGAGTGCTTTGCTTATCTTCGTTATGGTAGATGCTTTTAATCTAAGATAAAATGCACAGAAATTTGCCCATGTAAGCTGAAATAGGTTGTTAAGAATTGAAACAATATAAGGGATACACCACCTTGTTTATTTGTTGTTTTGGTGGGGGTTTTTTGTTTGTTTGTTTGTTTTGGTTTTTGGGCCCTTTTTTTTGTATTTTAATAGCTAGGTAATGTTGCAATGAAACATAAAAAAACCCTAATGAGACTAATCAAAAACTCAGACAAGTATTTCTCCTTGATTGAATTTTCCGATGATTTTATGTAACCAGAACACACTAGGCTTTTAAAAAATGCGATGCACTTTATTAAATGGAGCACTGGAAGTGTAGAAATGATATTGCATATATAGCATTCATTAAAAGCACCAAAAAAAGAACCCAAAAGCAAAACGTATTTAAAAATACATTCTTTAATAGTATTATTCCAACATCATTTTCTTTTCTCCAATGAATGTCCTACTGCCTTAAGAATGCTCCAAGCATTTTTCAAGTAAGGGTAAAAGGAGAAAATTAAGAGAGAGGTGATGTTGAATAAGCATTTTAATCTATAAAATTTTTATAATAAATTTAAAAATCCCCTTAATATAGTGCTTTAGATGTATACCTAGGAACTACTCCTTATATAAGCAAAAGTCTTTTTCCCTGAGAAAAAAAGAGAAAATTTTAACTAAAGTCAGCATAATCCATCTGCAAATCATTTTTGCAGATCCTCAAATACACAAAGTCTATAGCTTACTTTTTTTTAAACAAAAAAGAGGAACAAAGAGCGTGTCACCAGAGGAGTTCTCTGACATCCTTTTTGAGTTATTTTGCCTCTTAACTGTTGAATGGGGCTCTTCTTAAATGGAAGTTCCTGCATCACTCTGATTTTTCATGAGTTTTTTCAAATCTGCTTAACCTTCTCTTAGAAAATTTGAAAACAGCAAGGTTTAGTAAGAGTTCCAGACCAAACTTTTCAAATAAAAAAAGAAATTTCAGCTCCATGGAAATATATTCAGCAAGAGATTCTGCTGAAATTTCACTGAGAGTTTAATGCCCAAATCTTTTAATCTCAAAAAATTGGATAATAGATTTTTGTCTAAATTCCCTATTTTCTTGATTGCCTTCAAAATTTAACTAATTTATAACTAAATTAAGCACAGCTTACTTCCTTAGGGGTTTTTGAATATATAAGTGAAAAGACCTCATATTCCACAGGAGGGAGCCTTGCTCCCACTGAGCTTGAAGCAGGTTTTAGGCATAGGATATTTTTCTCTTTTAAAACCTGTGTAAAAAGACAGTGACCTGTACAGAAAGTTAGAGCATGTTGGTGTAACTTCTAAAAAAAAAAAAAAAGAGGACAACCCCACCCATTTTTAATTATAAATGAAACTTTGGGATAAACAAAACTTATGCCATTGAAATATTTGAAATGTAAAACACACTGAAGCAATTTGAAAAGATGCCATTGGAATTTGAATTGTCCTGTAAATTTTGCACTGAAAACTGTTTCTTTTTTCATAAATTGATTATTTTATAGGAAGCTGAAATAAGTTTACAATATACATTTTCAGAAACAAGAAGCTGTTTTGGAACACTACAAAATGGAAGGGTCTTCAAAATTCTTCAGGAGTGGCATTTATAGAATAATATTCAAATTCAATAACCAGCCTTGTTGAAAAGGGTAGATTTTTAATTGTACACATTAAAGTAATGCCTGAAATAAGCATGATAAAAACACACAGGGTGAGCTTATTATACTGGCAGAGATTGTGGCAGCCCTGGACAGCTCATGTGCATTTGGAAGGATGAAGCTAAATGGACTTCTTGTCCTGCAGGCTGTTCAGGAAATTAAACTTACAAAGGATGGAGGTTAACTAGTTAGGCCACTCAGGAAACAGGGAGAAGATTAAACTAAATCTTAACGAAGACGAGTGGCAGCAGCTTCCACATCAAACTGCAAGCTGTGCTCAGTTCTTCCTACAGGACAGGACACCAGACTTTGGAAGGCTGGTTCTGGCAACCCCAACTCAGGCACTTAACTTCCAGTGCAGGAGCTTTTATTTGAACCTTCCCTGATGCTTTGCATTTCCTTCACCAGCAAACTTCTAAGGCAGTTTGAATGCAGGAAATGTATTCTGGGTTACCTCTTAGGGATGCTTCAGGACTCTCACAGTCCTGACAGGGGCTTTTTAAGAACAGATTGAACTGCTGTTGCCTCCAGCCATTTCACACTCTCTTTGTTTACATATTGCAGCTGTCGGGCCCTGCTATCTGCTTGCAGGTGGTCTCAAGATAGCCACCCCTGCAGAATGGTAAACAGGATTCATGTTCTCACCTGGTACCCACCTAAATGAGGCCTTGGCTGTGTATTTGTGGTATTTGTGAATGAAATAACCATCTCTGATTGTGTGAGTTTTGCTGATCACAGCCAAATGCATGCCTCCTGCATCTGCTTCAGTGCTTGGCAGTTTAAACACAGCTAGCAAAAAATATCTTTTCTCCATCCTGCTGTCTCAAGTCACATATTTTACCAGAATAATTATGGGTTACTGGGTGATCTAGCTGGATACTATGTTTCTGGCAGGTAGCAGTGACAAGTGTGACATTGAGCTAAGTGCAAGAGTCCTTACTTGAAGGATTGACTTCATATCAGTATTCGAAATGCAGCCAGGAAAATCACAGCTCACTGAGTGTTCCTGAAAGGAACCATCCAAGGAGCCATCAGGGAGCTGATCCACCTAGACCAGGTATAAGAGTATGGAGATCAACCACACTGCGCTTCTGTAACCTGACAGACACTGACCATGGGATGAGCTTAAGTGACCAAGGAGTGGTCTGGAAATCATTCTTCCCTGGAAAACATGTATCTGCCTTATCAATGTGCCCAAACATTTGTGCCAGCATGACCACAAAGGTCTTCCTCAGCTTCATGAAGTTACTCCTTGTCCTATCGCTTACTCTTCATCAGGAACTGTAGTGATAGAACAAGGAGTACCAGGTGCAAACAGAAAGAGAAGAGCTTAGGTTAGACATTAGGAAGAAATGTTTTACTGTGAGGGTGGTGAAACGCTGGAACAGGTTGCCCAGGGAGGTTGTGGATGTGACTTTGTTCCCACCAAGAGCACTGTAGACTCTAGGTCTCCTCCTGCTCCCACAGACAGAGAAAGTCTACTTTGTCAGGGGCTCTTAGCACATGCAGACACTTTGCAATGCAAAGGACTAAGGACATCTGACTCTCAAGCTCTTTTAAGTTAAATGTCTTTTTTCTCTAGTATATTGCATGTGGAATCTTACAGAGGGGTGATGAAATCATAATGATTTTGCATAATCTGGGTGTTCTTAGTGCTAAATGGATCTGCACAGTAGCAGACTGGCCAAAATGCAAAGAGTTTCTTTTATCACATGATGGGGCAAAAAAAAGTTTGGGACAGTAAATCCTTATTACTATTTTTACTACTAATACTACTGTCAATATTAATAATATTATCGTTACAACAACAATTATTACTGTAATAACAACCGTAACAAAACCAATAGGAATACTTCCTTTGAAAGGAACTTTCCCAGGGAAAAATGAACCAGTAAGGAAATGTCTCTCAAAATCTATGAACAGGTTGAAAAAGGCTTCTTATGACAATAATCCCATCATAACTTTAACTCTTGCAGACTCAAAACACTTACTATTTTATATTGTGCACAAAAATGCCCCACATAGAAGTACGATACTTTGGAAACTTTATACCTTTATAAATATGGACTCTAATGAACTCACAGTTCCTTTCCTGTTGAAATGGGAACTAACAACAAATAATCTCTATGGGGATTACTTAAAATGTCTCACTGAAACAGGAAGTCCTAAGAGAGAAAATCTGTTACATGAAAAATGATGAATTAAATGCCACATTATTTTGTGTTCTCTGCTGTACTCATGAATGCAATGTGATTGTTCCCAGAGCTAGGCTGGTTACCCAGAACTCTGTGCATGGGTGAAACAGGAGCAGCACAGCTGAAATGTTGCTTAAGACCCGGTAAATTGCTGTGGAGCTCATATCTAGTTCCCTCCTTCCCTACAGAATAAGGAGTGAATGGCTTTCGTCCCCAGAGAACTCAGATTTCCCCAAGAATGAAACAGGTCTCCTCATTAACAAGGAAAACTCTGGTAAAAATTCTGTCTGAGAGCCTTTCTTCTCTGGATTTTTAGCATATGTTCTCTCTGCATCAGGGATAAGGAGAAAGTAGTTCAAAGAGGCAAAGTGTCCTGGCAGAGGTTTTGAGGAAGATCACTGCTGGAGTGGGAATAACCACACACATTCCTGTAAACTGTTCCAGACAAAGTCACCATCTCACAAATATTTTAAAGATTTAATAAGGTTTTTCAGAAGCCATCTGAATATTGAAAGAGATGCTGCTGCATATTTTATGAGATAATTTTCAACTGCAGTGATAAAATTTTAAATGCTATTTCATCTTTTTTTTCCCCTTAGAACCACTGACAAAATAATTGTTTTACAGCATTCTTAGACTCAGAATCCATTTAATAATGTGGGGATGTGAATACAAAATACAAGGGAAACAGCAACTGAATACTGTTTGTTTCTCATTGAAAATTTCCCAGAAGGGCCATGCACAGAAGATTGGTTTTAACCCTTTATACTTTCGCATGTTAGCTCCAGTCAGAAATGAAAAGTATACATTTAAAGCATATATATTAGAAAATATTATCTGAATACACGCTAAGATCTGTTATTTTTACAACTCCATTGTTTGATTTTCATTCTTTAAAAATTGGACAAACTGAAATATTTTATCCAAGTGCTCCTATCTTCCTTGGTTGAAACTAAAGATGATGAAGACATCAAAATAGCAGCTCTTTTTTTTTTTTTCCAAAGGAAAAGCTAATACAGAACAAATGGACAGAATTTTGCTGAATGCAGTCACCTCTAGTTAACTCATCTGTTTCTCTAACTCCATCAACAATTCCTGCATAGGACTCATCACCTCTTCTATTTCATTCTGCAAAATGACCTTCCACACTTCCTTTTTGATATCCATCTATTCTTACCTAAGCTCAAATTTGTTGTATTTATAGCAAACTAAGAATTTGGATGAGATTGTTTTCTAGTGCTACATTTGCTTTTAACAGGCCTGTGCCATGTATTGCCCTTTCATTTATCTTCTAACATTTTCCATAACATTAGGAGACACCCTAAGATGAGTTACTAAGTCAGGGGGCCAATCAGAAGGGCTCCTGGAAAGGACAGATTTGTTGAGAATAGCAACAGGGTCTGCTTGAAATAGAAATACTTAAGGGCCCAATTTCTGTCTCAAAAGCACTCAGTCTTCATTGTATTTTAACAGATCATTAGGGAAACTGAGATGTTATGCTTTTAGAAATGAAAGAGAATGACTTCTATCGAAACAAAAGTGATGATGTCCTGGTTTTGACAGAAATAAATTATATTATTAACAGATCTGTGGGCTGTCTGTATTCAGCAGTCAGATGAATTGACAATGTGAGCTGCTTCTATAGTGTATAGGTGTTTTTGAAAATATGGATGGCCAGTGTGAGAAAAACCAAATTGTTATTTAGAGATCTGAAACAAATGTCATTACTACTGTGTAAACAGCAATGCAGCGAAGTCAGCTAACACAGGAAACTCTTTGTTTCCATGTTGATTTCATTTTTGTAACACAGAAACATGTTAATATCTGTATAGATCATCTAAAATAGTTTAATTGCAACAAAATTGGTTAAAAAATGATAAAACAAAAACTGGAATTATATTTTGCATGCTGATAAAATGATTAGTCTTACTTTTGTTTGTGAAGAAGAGGGTTAAGCACAGATCTGATTATATATCCTGTTTTATAACAATAATCATAACTGAAATTTCAGCTTTTCTGCATGTACTATATTGCTAACCTTAAGTAAAATTCAGTCCCTGTATTGCCACCAACTCTGTCTCTCAAAAGTTAAATACATGTGGAATGATTAAATTTAAACCCAAAATCTATCACAAATATAAAATTATCAAACTTGTTGCTCTGAAGTACAAATCTATCTCTGATAGACAATGTTTTAGTTAATGCTGACCTTGACCAAAGCAGTGCTTACACAGTCTCAAGGACTTTTCTCCCAGTTCTCCTAAAAGTGAGTAAGCACAAAGCCTGAGTGGTGCTAAACCATGACAGGGAGTACTGATTCAGCGACACTGAATTACAGGGGATGTTCTAGAGGGTTTGAAGCTGATGTCAAAATGTAGATCATTAAAGGGATAAGTGGCTCATTATAGTCAATTTGATACACTGTCAGTTAAAATAATGGAATGGTTTCATAACAAATTAAAGTAAAAATAGTAGAATTAATGTCGATATGAACTTACGAACAACTGATCTCGTGTGACTCAATTAACTTGGTATCTTTTGTTATGACTTATTTCATAGAAATAATTGTGTCTGTGCCCTATACCGAGGCTTCTGCAGGGTTGTTTGACCTGGTAGGATCAAGGAACATGAATAATACAAAATCAGTGTAGCACATATCAAGTGATTGCCCAAGTCAGATACACCAAACTTTAATTTTTTATGGAGAATTTACCTCCTAAGCAGCTCCAGTGAGTCTAGCAATGAGAAGTTTTTGAAAGAAATCTGAAAACACTGTTGCTTTACTCTTTGGCAACTGAAACTTCTGAGTATTGAAAAAATAAAACAGGCAAGTCTGCAAGCAATTTCAGCCACTTCATAATCTGAGTCCTTTAAAAAAATTGTTGTCCATAAATCCACTTGTTGGGATATTAAGGTTTGGTTGGGATTATTAAGATAATAGGTTGCATCTACAGAAGGAGTATTAAAGGCTAAAGTGCTGTTGAGATGCCAAGTTCCCTTGGGCAGCACCCCGGATGATCTGCTCAATGCAAAACATTTTGGTTTTCTTCCCAGGCTGGCTATGATGAGAACTGACAGTGGTGAGATACTTTGTGGTGCTACCTGTGGTGCTGGACCTTTCTGGTGTAGTAGTATGAGTACTATGCAGAGAATGGAGATTTGTGCTCTAATAATGATTTCTGAAAACAGACCTCTTGGCTTTATCCTGTTATTAATTTGGCAGTAGGAGAAAGCATTTTGGCATCCCAGATTCTTACTCCAGTTTCAATAGAAATAAAATGCACATGGGTGGGTTTGAAGAACCCAAGCTGCTTACTAGGAACACACTGATTTATGACAAAGAAAATACTTTAGTAGCTGTGATTTATTTCCCATTTTAGATATTTGTATGTCTGGTGTAGAAATTAACTGGAGGTACTCATTAAACACTTTTATTTCATAAGAGCAGCAGTCTGGGCTGTGCACCTGTATTCATGGATCCAGTGACTGCTTAGATATCCTTGTTTCTCTCTGCTGGCTGTAAGGGACCTCACTAAAAATGAAGACACGAGCCTTGTAGATGGTTGAGTTGAACAAAATGATGCCTACACTGGCTCGTGATTTCCTAGCAAGGCACAGCCAGCATCCAGACACCCTGAAGAGCCAAACTCAAAATCGCTGAAGGCCCAGGCTTGCCGGGTATGTTGAAATTTTCAGCTTCTTACAGAGTAGGATTGTAGCCGCTCAGAAAACAGTAAAAAAAGAGAAGAACAACTGAGGCTTCTCTGGCAGGTAAGGGGAGGACCTGGTACACCTCAAGAGCTCCTGGTGTGCTTAATTCTGAAGAGATGAGTAATTACTTTCCTCTTCAGCAAGGTGCTGAAGCCCTCACTTAGCGGTAACATCAGCGTTGGCCAATGCGCTTTCAAACAATTTGCATGACGCTGGGTAAATGGCTTAAGTACTTTGCTAAATCATGGCCACAGGGCAAGAGACAATTCCCACTTTACATACCGTGCTGCTAATAGCTTTCCTGATCTCGGTAATGGAGTTCTGAGGGCACAAAACACAATTAAATGAGGAAAAAAAATAATAACAAAGCACTCAGTGCTGCAGTATTATATCTTTGCATGATGGAATTCCTGTAAAAGGACAGCTAATCCTGGAAGTTTATTTACTTCCAGGAAAAAAGATTTTTTCTAACAGAAACAAAACCCAGCCCCACGAAACACTCAGGTATAATTTAATCTGATAACTGTGTAGGAGTATACAAACAACTTCCAGCTGGACCAAATAAGGCACTGCCACACTCACTTTGTAAATAATGCTATAATTATAGAAGAGATGTTATTAAAAGACAAGAAAAGCATGAGGAGCTAGTTAAATAGATGAGACTTTGTCCCTTGTCCCTTTACCCCAGGTTAACCATTCCTCATAAGGTGAAGAAGATACATTGGCCTTGCTGGAGCCCATGAGCAGATTGCCACTGATTGCAACAGTACCACAGCATAAGGTTGTATCTCATAAATATTTCTGAGCAAAAAATGACATGAGGATTATTGACAGACTGTCGGAGGCTAAGCAGGACTCTATCTTACTCCACTCAAATTCTAGTCTCTGTAATGTAGATGTTTGTCAGAAAAGAAGGAGAATAGAGTTTAACTAACTGAAAAGGTACATTACTGTACATTACTATGTAAATTTTGCTATAAAGGATAACTTTTAACTAACTACAAAGGTATATTACTATGTTGATTTGGTTATGAAGTCGTTATTTTTGATCGTCTTAATATTGCCATTAACATTGAAAATACTATAAACAGAAGTTTGTAAGGTCATAAAAATTGTGCCTGAGCTAAACTAAGTGTCCTCTCAGTAAGAAAATATAGTGAACACCATTAAAACCAGATGAAGACAATGCAAATTAAACAAAACCCCTGCTCTGTACAAGATACACCCCAACAAGCATGTGTAAAATTATTTAAAACAAGCCTGACAACATTCACTGAAGTATAAAGCCGTGTGTGTTCTTCCTGGTTCTTGCCTTAAATACCCAGTTTTAAGTTATTGTCAGTACTGGATCAGTTTTTCCCTGTAAAGCTGCAAAGCTGGGCTGCAGTCTCAGTACCTCCAGCAGCTCATCCTCCCGGGCAGCAGGGTCAGCTGCCGGTCAGTGGAGTTTTCTTATCTTCCCCTTCCCTGCAGTCCCCTGTGCCTGGGCCTGCTGCAGATACTGAGCAAAACATTGGCGTGCTGCCACCGCTGGGGAAAGGAAAACACACATGGTAAACTACTGGGAGCTTAAATAGCAGCCAAAGCAAAATCCAGATTCAGGCACTTACTTTTCAAGGCTTTTCATTAGGGTTTATTTTTGTGTTAACCATCCAGAAAATAAATCTTTAGAATAAACAATCAATCATTTCCCTGCTGTACTCAGCCCAGATTGGAGAGGACATATGTTTGTTCCTCATTTCTCTTTGATCCAACTTGCTCTTTCTTTTAAAAGCCCACCTTAAAAAGTCAAGTAACAAATGAGTGATTGGACCTTTTATGACTGTGCCTCTCATCTGTCATTGCTGCTAATTTTGTGTGACAGAGTCTTGTTAAAGTTTGACCAGCCTCTGTATGGGTAGTTTCATTATTAGTGAGAAACTTAAAATCAGGGTTCTCAGAAGGTGGTAGTGTTATGGCATCATGTGTTTATTGACTAACATGTTTTCAGGGGGTTTTTGACAGTCCTACTGATAATTTTCATGGTAAAGACATCTTGGTTGTTGGTCTCTCTGTTAGAGCTGCACAGACAGCACTGAGAGTGCAATAGGCTTTTGAAGGGTTTGGGAACTCCCCAGGGGAATGATTCTTTCTGTAGTCAATATCACATCTGAAAACTGTTCAAACTAAATACTCCGGTGCTCTGTGTCTCAATGTCAAGCAGTCTCACCCCCTTCTACAGCAGCTTAAAGATTTTTCCAGCCTTAAAGAATCTTGTTTGGGTACAGAAGACCTACACGATACTCAGTCCCATGCCTTGAATCAATATTTGTTTTGGAAAGTTTATCTGGACGTTAGATGTTGTTTTGAAGTAGTTTTTAAGAGCTGGTCAGGGCCTGCAGTGCTAGGAATAGTCTGGATGGAGCTGGATTAATGGGCTGAGCACAGGAGAGATGTTCAATGTCACAATGTACCAAAAATCATCATCTGAGCATGGGTTGTGCATAGAGTAATATGTCTGCACAGGTGATCTGGCTTTCAAGTCTTGTAGATTTAATCTTCAATTCTAGGTTATATTTAAAATGCCAGCTGTATTTTATTGGTATGCAGGAAATGTTTAATCTTACTCTTTTGTTACTGAGAACACTTTGCTGGTGATTTAGGGCTTAGTTAGCTTGTAAGAATTGCTTTGTGGTGCTGAAGATTATTGGCCATATTCAGTCAGCCTAAATTCCACCTTAGCATCTAAATCTACTGTTTCTGACAGGCTGGATCTTGAAAGCTCCTAATTCAATGCCTTTCACTCTGTGAATTACTTTGTCCACAGATGTAGGTGAAATTTAGGCTTTCAAAATATTCCCCTTTCTTTAAAACCAGAAAGAGAGAGAAAGAAGTGCAGTCTCTATAAATATGTTTCTTGTAATCTGTGCATCCACTATGAATAATTGTGTCCACATAGTGGTACAAAGAAACCACTCGTGGATCTTCAAAAGAAGCTTTTTCAAGAGGAGTTTGAGGGCTATGACAGATGAAAGCAAAAGAAAGAAAGAAAAGGTTTTCTGTTCCAGACCTCTAGAGATTACCAAGAAAATATGGTAACAGTTAGTTTCTTGGAGCATGGGGCAAAATGAGTTTCTGCTAATACAGCTCTTCTAAAGAAAAGTTTCTGGGAAATTGTGGTCCATCAGAGCTGATCAGCAATGCAGGGTTGGTTTGAAAGTCACTGCTCAGGGGAATTTGTATGCGTGAAGCTACACTGAGTGCCTTTTACTGTGATGTGTCTCTCAGAGATGTCCACTCCTGGAAACAGAAGCAGAATTTTGCAGTGGTAGCAAGACACCTGAAACTGAAAAGACTTTGTTGGTGTTAGAAAGCATGGTATAGACAGGATTTCAATTTCCTAGATCACTTTCACATCACTATATAAATTCAATTACAGCAAAATTTCTTTGCAGTACTGAAAAACCACACAGGAAGCCCCTTACTCCAAATTTTCTAAGATGTTTCAGATGATCTGGTGTTAGTAATGAAGAGAGACTTTTTCTTTGTAGGAAGTTTTTAAAGAAAATTCTGTTTTGCATAGATAAGTCTGGAAAAAACACAAGAACACAGGCTGCTAGATGTCAGATGAGGAGAAGCAGTAGGTGTCTGAGTCATCTTCCAGAATCTGTCCTTATGTAACCTCAAAAATGCTTCTAGTTTTCTAAGAAAAGGGCTGTTAAGATGTCATTGCTCAGTGAGGAAGATATTTTAAATTCCAAACAAAATACTTTGTTACTTCCATGAAAAGGTCTGAAAAATGCAAAAATAATATTTTCATTAAAAATGGCATGTGATCCAGTTTTAAAATTAGATATTCACTGGAAAAACTTCACTGAAGGGAGAAAAAGTCACAAGCTTCATTACAGGAGCTCTTCCAGTGTTCTTCTCTCTCCTTAATCTCTTCCTCTAAGAAGAAGAGATCCTGGGAATGTATGAACTGGCACGTCAAATTGCAGTGTGGGTAGGGGAAATACATTGGGCTACTATGTAGTAGACCCATGTTCAGAAATGACACTGAGAGCTTCACAACCTTTCTGGAAGAACAAACTGCCTTTGTCTCAGTCAGGGCACAGGCTGTAGGAAGAATGGCAGCAAACGATTTTCCTCTTAATGGCAAACAGTGCAGGGGAGCTTGTGCTAGAAGGGTCACTTCTGGCTAATCTCTTGTGGACCTTGGAGGATGATAGAAAAGACAGGATTTTGTCTCAAGAACATATCAGACCACAGAGAAAACACACTTCAGCAGGTACTCGAAGAGAAATAAGGATTTTCTGGAGAATGTTTCTTGCTTCTGCTTCTTTTCAGTGGCCAGATTGCAGAACTTCATTTTCTTTTAGCTACAATCAGTGTAAGGGCCTAATTGAAAACCTGGCACTGTAGCAAACCCGAGGAATTGGGAAGTCTGCAAATTCTTCCTTTTACATCTAGTGAAGGAAGAAACAAAAAGGTAAGGGCGTAAATGTAAGAAATGTGGGGGAGCATAAGACAAGTTTTAAAAAAAAGTAGATTCTTATTTGCAAATCTATGAAAGGGAAACAATTTGATTCAACAGGTACCTTGGTGTGTGCAGGATGGTTTAAACCAAAATGAATTGGTCCAGAAATGAAGGCTTCCAGAGTTAAATACCACTTTTGTAGGGATTACAACCTGTTCAGTAAGTAGAAGTAATGACTGGTTTAGAGCCTGGGAGCCACGTCCATTGCCAAAGTACCTTGAATAGGACTTGTATGTAAAAGATATTTTCCATAGTCACTCTTTCCACTGGCAGTGAACTCCTTCCACTTTTAATTCCTGTTTGACACTGGTCAGACAAATAATTCAGAACTCCACATGTACAGTACAAAGGGATTTATTTAATAAGGAGATAGCAAAAGGAACTACCAGGGCTGTATCAGCTTGAATAGGTAAATTTTAGTGTACACTTGATGCCGAGATGTGTAGCAAATGATTTTTAATACCTCCTTCTCCCCAAGCATGAGTAATTTCAACCACAGTTTGTCAGGAGCCCACTCTCTTTGCTGTGAATTGCACAGTGCAAAAGATAACGTGTCATTCCCTCCTGCTGCCTGCTTGCAATTACCTTTACTAATTTGGGATCACTGAAGTAATACATTTCATGTGAATCAGTTGTTTAATTGCTATAGTACAGTGGGATAAACCAGCCCAAATGGAGACCTTTTCTTCTTTTTTTTTCTGGGCAGGCAAGGAAAGCAAAGGCTTAAAATCCACTGAGGCTGAAGAGATGCTTTCCATTGATTCCAGTGCCCGCTGAAATAAAAAAAGCCTGTGGAAGTTATGCACCCAATATGGGGGCTTTTGCAAACCTGACTAGGCCTCTGCCTGCATCTTTAAATGTCAGACACTGTTATAAATGTGGTTGTCAGTGAACTGCCCAAGATAACACGGGAAAAACACAGGTACCAAATCTCAGTTCCCTTGTATTTCAAGCTAGTGCTTTAAAAACATCTTCTCCTTTAATACCTGCAGATTTCAGTACATGTGTACTGGTACAGCCATTTAAGATATTTAAAAACAAAATCTTGATTTAAGCACTAGTTGGACATGAGGTACAATAACGTTTTTGTTGATTGAAGAATCACAATATCATGCAATTTTTCAGGCACAGAAGCTTTGCATTGCCTTGGTAACAGGTAGCTCTCAATTTCTTTCGGCCAATTAAAAGACTTCTTAATTTTCAGTTGGTTTCCATTGTTGGGTTGATAATATGATTTGAAATCAGCGTTGTGACTACACAGCTGAATGTGAAAGTAGTTGATATCACTTAAAATAAATCTGTAAAAAAGACTCTATGGATGTGTCTGATTAAAGAATTTGAGATGATTTGTCCTTTGCTTGTAATCAGATCAATATGAAATCTGTTGCTGGGTGGTGAGAAGGAAAGAGATGCTGCTGAATGCCCTGTAGAAATGCTTTACATGCTTTGTCTGGATGCAAGTTTGTTTGGGAACATATCAGGAGGGAGCCTGCTCAGGTTTTCTTTTTGAGTTTTAACAGTTAAACAAAATGCTTTAACTTCTAGATCTCTATAACTGTGACAAAGAAGAAACAGCCAAAATGAGCTGTGTGCTCAGGTCTGGAGGTTAATGAACATAAATATGTATATATGTGCTCCATGTACAAGTGCGGGGCTGAGGAAATTGGCTGGGGAAATTGAGGTTAGAAAGCAACCTTTGTAAATTGATCTTGGGTAGCTGATTTAATTCAATTAGTTCCCTACTGCCATGCTCTTGTCAATAGAGTGCTGTAAGTTGATCCTAGCCTGCCCTTTTCCACCCAAAGCCATCCACTGTGAGGAAATGTGTGCAGCCCCTCATGGTAGGGTGTGGTGGGTAACCAGACAAGGGTCGGAAAGCAGCAGGTGCACAGACCATGTGTGGGAGTGCAGGACTCCACACTGTTCTGGGTCTAAGGTACACAGAAGTTGCATTCTGGGGAAAACATCACTAGCACCATTCAGTTAAAAAAATTTCACAAAAGTAAGGGAAAAAAAAAAAAAAAGGATGAAACGATGGCATTCTGTACAGCAGAGTTGGAAAATCACAAACTTAATTCATATTTACAACAAAAATAAATGTCTAATATATTAGAGTTCTGTCCTAAAGTTGGAACACAGATCTATCTCCCCTGCCAACAAAAATGCCTGAATGAATAATTAGTGATAAAAGGTAAAACAGAACCAAGTCCTAGCTCTAAATGAGAAATTTGTTTGACTAAGACTATAAATTTCACACTATAACTGTTTTGATTTGCATAGCTTTAGAAATTACTCAAATTCAAAATATTTTCCTTGAATTCAAAAACCTTTTTCATATTTGTTTTAAAACTAATTCCATCTCTTCTCTGATAAAGTAATTAGGGAAAACTTAAATTTTATTAGATCTATCACAGATTAAATTATCACAGCTCCTTGCTAAGCTAATTACTTAGGTACTATATATAGTAAATTAATTAAATTAGCATTGTATGAGAGAATTTATCTTTTTTCTTCTGAAGTGTGGGTTTGGATATATTGTAACTATTTCACTGTGTTAAAAACAATAAAATATGCATTTTTTGGGTCTTTTTAAATGCTTTGTGAGCTCAAGTACTTGAAATGTTCATAAAATACAAAGGATTTATTGTAGCAAAACTTCTACCTCTGTTCACATGAGATCATATTTCCAAGCACAGAGACTTACCTTGTATCACCAATATGTTTTCAACATTGGCCTTAGAGAGCTCTGCTGCTCTTTATGATATAAAATTAACTGCCTTATATCCAGGTTACTTTCCTAATTTTTCTGTGTATGGTTAAAAATATTGATGGATACTTCTTTGTGCCCTCAAAGATATAGATATTAATAAGTGTACTAGGAAGTTTAAATTCTTTTACTACTGTGTATATTCACAGTTTCACTTTAGCTTTTCAATTTGGTACACTATAGACTTTTAAAAACCAATAAATAAAAGATGGAATATTTTGGTTAGCAAGTGTCCTAAAATAGGAAGGAATAATTTATTACCTAAATTACCTTCAAACAGACAAATCCATAAAATGACATTCACTTTTTTTTTTAAATTTATACACTTTTGCTCATACCTCAGAAATATGTACATGCTGCTGTCCCTGTTTGGCAAAGCACTTAAGCACATGTTTAACCTTCAGGGATGCTCTTGAATATCTAAGTGTATGTATTAATAATTGACTGCACATGCTAAAAGAGCCTAAACCACTTACAACAACCCTGCAACTTGTTTAATCTAATTTGTCCATTTGTGTTTATGGTAACAAGTCTGCAAAGTCTGACTGAATGGACAAGACCTGCTGGAAAGGATTAAACCTCTAAGATGTGCCTTGCCAGGACTGATGCCCTGTCATCAGCAACAGCATTAAGACCCAGAGGGTGCGGCAGCCCAGAAGTGGTCCTTTGCTTTTCACAGATGAATTGGAAAAAATTCCAGACTCTCAGTCCTTACACACTGATCTGTTTAGCATTCATTTACACTGTCATTGTAGACCTTTTGCTAGGCAGAGCTTGGTGTCTAGAGGGATTAATTTTGTACAGAAAATGAACATTTGGTGTAGTCAAGTACTGCGTGCAGCTCTGCACTTTTACAAAGAGCAGACCTGGAATCTTCCTGCTCTGTTCAGACAAAACCAAAACCATTTACATGCTTACACTTTCAAGGCCTTGCCAAGAGCTTGGTTCAAAAGCTTTTTCTCATTTCTTGTTGTGAGTGCAGCTCATTCTTTCTTCTTGACCCTCTGCTTTCTCCATTCGTTCTCACTCTGACTGATGCATACAGGGAAATCTCTCTACTCAGATAAACCCTTCATGGATCTCTAATTTGGGTTTTGGATGTCATTGTGTCACCTAATTAGAGTAGGTTCAGCCTGGTGTGAAAATTTTTATAATAGAAACAAAATGGATTTCAAAATGAGGAAAGTGAGCAGGAGGTTTAGGGGACGGCAGGGTATGGTCTGACACCCACAAAAGTCCTACACCAATGCTTATTTGTCCTGCTTTAAACTGCCTCTGAAGCTACTGGGTTCTAGAGGAGAAATTTATTTTTGTCCTTTTTTTAAACAGTGAAAAGTAAGACTGCTGTTACACTTGCCACTTTCAGTGGTTTATCTCAAGCTGTAAAGCTACTTCATATTCTAGAAACACATTTCTTCATAATTGTTTTCTCTTTTGCACTCATCTGTGTTAATCAACTGCTTCTTATGTAACATAGACTGTAATGAAAATACATGACACAAACTGCTCCAAGCCCCAGATCATGAGCCTCTCGTCTTGCATTTTCCAGTCAAGAAGCATTTTGCTTAAATTATGTGTATTGTGTTCATTCTGCCTTCAATTAGAGTAGCCAGGTAAGGTAATTGGGCACCTAGCAATAGTGGCAGCTGCAGACAAATAATCATAGCTCCAGCACCTGCTCCCATGGCAACTGATGTGTTTACACTCACAAAAGTACACATTTTTTTCCTTTTACACAGTAGAGGAAAAAGGGATTTAGAGCTGCAAGGAAAGAGCTTACAAGGATAAATGTTTAAACAAGTGGTTGGAAGAAACAGTGCTTGTTCTTTGGAGTAAAAACATAGGGAGTGAAAATAAAAATAAGGAGCTATTATCAGACAACAATTAAGCATTATCTTCACCTCCTGAACTCAGTGTGAAGAGGCAACTCTCAGAGGCAGATGTCATTCCCGTTAAAACAAATTTCTCAAGAGAAAGGGGAGGTAGGTGGGATTCCAGAAGTTAGTGCTTCAGCACTGCTTCTGCAAATGTGACTCCAGTGCTGCTGCAGAGGCATCATGTTTAGAGAATATTTTGCAATGACTACTATTTTAGAAGTTAAAAACTATTCCTTCAAAGATACCATGTAAAAAATTATCATTTCTACCAGCTTTGGCTGCGAGTTCGTACATCTGCTGCATCTACTCGTGTGTTGCCAAGAGGCAGAGAAAGGTGTGTGTGGAAATTTAGGCCCTGAGCTATGTGCATACAGAATAATTAAAAGACCTTTTACTTTTCCTTGCCTTCCCAACAACTCAGCATCCTCTGCTTCTCCTGCAGTAAATCCAAGGCAGCCAATACATAAGCACTATTTTCACTTTCCTGCCCACATGTACTCTAAATTTAAATAGAAGAGAGGTTTGACCATGCTGGGAATTTATAGCAAAGGAGTGTCTGATCATGTGGGTGGTTTAGGAAAAACAACTATGAAACAAGCACAGGTGGAATTGTAAGAAAACTGGTCGGGTTAGCAGAGTTGACCTTGCTTAAATTCTCATGCGGAAAAAGTGGGCATAAGAGGGCCTTAAGCTCTGGAAATATATCTGTCATATTCTTCCAAAAGATGGTGCTCTGAATGAGTATCTCATAAATAAACATTAAGAAATGCCAGTTCTGTATTTCTTAGACTTCTCTTTTCATTCTGTGAGCTGCTCAACCTAATGAACACTTACTCCTCTGCACTGTGGCTCTTGGTTGACTCAGAACAGATTCCAGTCACTAGAGTAACAAACCTGGAACAAATAATTTATAAGCACTTCCTCAAGCACGGAAGTCTGGACTGATGAAATAAGCAGTTAAGATACTTCTGACATTCTGTAATGAACTGTGAATCTTGAAAGGAGAAATTGTAACAGTGCAGCCGAAGTTGAATATGTCTGCTCTTCATTACCACGAATTGTTCAAGCTTGGAGAATCACACAAATTAGGGCTGGGCCAAATTTGGCAGTTCTGAACCAGGACAGGTGACTCATTATCTGTTTATGACTGCAGCTTACCCCAAAGTTATAAAAGAAGCAGACTTGTTAGGATTGCAAAGTTCTGCATCTTTACCTGATAAAGGAGGAAGAAATTATATATCCTCACCATTTAGCAGGATTCTGAGGGAAGATGTTAAAATGTCTTGGTTTAAGACTGTGATTTATGATTTAAGCAGTAAGAGTTGGTATTACAATGAGACCCCCTTTACTCATACACGAATTCCCTTATGTCAGTGGGTCTGTGCTGGGGCATTGCTCTCTCCCTGCAGAGATTTCTTTGCCAGATTGTGTTTTAAATGTTCTGATTTGTTTCTTCAGATAAAAAGTTCTGTTATGGCCTAACAGATGGAGTACTTCAACAGGATTAAGCACATCAGGATTTAGCTTTGCAGAAGTTACCCCTGGCTCTGCCATATGTGGTCTAGGTGATGTGGTGATGCTTTCTTTTTCTCTGCCCCTTTTTCAGATTTTCCATGTATGAAATGTTACTGATCTACTTAATATTGCTTAGGAATACTACATGTGCTGCAAAAGCTTTTGATTTTTTTTGGTCCAAATTATCTGTAATTTTGAGATTATAATGATATTGCCTAATTACTTTTAGATTTAATTTCTGCTATCAAAGATGCTTGGCTACAACGCTTTAGAAGAGCTGTGACAGACTTGCATTAGTGATTGCTCATAAAATGTCAGCTACACAGAAGTGACATCAAATGAAAATGTTAGATGTGGTACTCCGTGTAAAGGTAATAGAAGATATTAATATATAGCTACCAAAAGTCTCCATTGATGTTTTAATCACTTTCTAAAAAGATTCTTCTGGTACAGTTTTTTTTAAAAAAAATCACTTTGAGCAGATTCAGTTATTTCTGCTCACTTGGAATACACTATTTCAGCACAGCCTCAGTGGGAATAGTGCGCTGCACAAAGATGTACAAAAACGTTTTATGTTACTCAGGCGGACTGAACCCATTACCTTACTTGGAGAAAAACTTATGATGGGCTAATAAAAATCTCTTATTCTTCCTTGATACATGAAGGACAGAAGAGTAATATGAAAAAAAGGCCCTAGAATCTTCAGACTAATTTGCTCCATCAAGATGTAAACATTTTGTAAATGGTATGACTTTACCAGCTTCATTTTGGAACAGAAAAATTGTGGCAATTTCAAAAAGTCTTCTTTCAAAGTTTTCTAGATAAAATTTGTATGTAATATCTGTATAATTTTTATTTCAAAGAAAAGTATTCGAAAGCAAAGTAAAAACAAGTCAACAGTGAAAAATGTTGCTTGGCAATGTATTTTCTTGTTTTGAATTTCATATTTCTAATGTAATGTGTAAATCATTACTGTGTCACTTTTTAAAGAATTTCACTTCTGCTCAGATGACTTATGGCTTATTTTTCAATTTGTTGGCCAATTAAGGTAATGTAATACAGGCTACAGAAATAAAGGATAGAAGAGTAATTTGATTTTTGATATCCATTTGAAGACATTTTTTGCATAAGCTAGAAAAACCCGAAGTAAGTTTTTAAAAAAATATCAGTCCTGTAAGTGGTATGAGAAGGTGATCTTTGTGTGCCTGTATTTGAGGAGTACAGTCCCTGCCAGAACAGGGGTGCAAGCTACTGCTGGAGCATTCTGAACATACACTGAAGCTTCCCCAAGATCAAATGAAAAATGAAGTGGATCAGTGAAAAAAAAATTTTAAACGTGGCTTTTTAATCAGAACATACTTAATTTATTGAAATATACAGTGGATTTTTGTGAATTTTCAGAATGTCCTTTTCCATTATATGTATCATTTGTGAATCTGTGTTGACACAGAGTGCCAGTGTGGGAGAGGAACCCCGGAAGAAAAATCAAAAGCATAAACCCACTTACACTTGCAGTAATGTCTTTTCAGCTGTAGGAACCAGCCTTCCCTCTCCCAGCCCCAGTTCAGTTACTCTAAGCATATTGGATCAAACAGGACATTTGTGTCATTCCAGACTCAGATTAGCAATACAGACAGCTCAACAAGTGATGCATACCTAATTATGTTGTAATTGAATCATACACCAATATCTTGTGCTATCAGTGCTCAGTGTAATCCCAGCCAACATAATTCTAATCATTTAAATGACAACAGTGAAGACACTATGAGAGCAATACAATTTCACTGTATGACTCTGCTCAATGTCCTCACAAACAAATTTTCACGGTAAATGGATCAAGGAAGGGACAGGAGCTCTGCCCTTGGTCAGCACTTGGGTGTGCAAATCCCCTTCTTGCCCCAAAGTGCTCAGGAAGGTGAAAGGATGGGTTTATTTAAGGTAAAGTTAAAGCAAAAAACAACAAAACCGACCATTATTCTTTCCCCATTCCCCAGAAGCTGCAGTCCGAGCATTCATTTCTGCTTTTGTTAGATTCAAAGGTCTTATCAATAGTTTACTAATATTACTGCAGGCAGGCTAATGGGATCCAAGTTTAATTAAGGACTATATTTAATTTGGTTTGTTTATCATGAGTTAAAAAAAAAAAACAACAAACCCCAAACAACCAAGAAACATAAGGCAGTCGTTCATCAAACATGTTCCTATTAAAAGTGGCATTTGCCCTACATCTGGAAAAGGCAAAGGACTTTGCAGTACGGAACTGTGGCTTTCTGAATCGCTGCTGGAAATGACCTTTCCAAAGCCTTGTATCTCTGTTGCATCCTGAAGTTTTCTTCCTTCTCTTACCTTTGAAAGGTTGTTCCCCCTCAGGATAAGTCAGGGTACATCTCCTCTATGGTCACAAATGTGTGGGCCTATTTCATAGCTCCCCTTTTGAACTTTTCCTGCGAAGTTCCACTGGAACTCTGTACTGTAAGACCTCCATGAGGCTCAGGAGACCAGAAATCAGGGGAAAATGTTTTTTAGAGAAACAGGGAGAGATGGCCAAAGCATAGCAGCTGCATTTGGTTGCCTCCATCCTTGGTGAAGGGCCATGGCAGTCCCTTGGATATAGCTGGCTTGCTCTGCCAGAGTCCTCACAGATATTCCCTGGGGACCTCCAGCAGCAGCAACCCCTCAGGGCACTGATAGTGAAGTCTTTTCTCTGTCATTCTGCTGAGAAGTGCCATTCACAGTTCCATATACAGTATTTCTAAGCTCATGGATACCCTGTGCAGCTCAGTTAATATTTGGAATCTGCTTTCTGAGAGAAAGTATGCAGGATGGAGTCACTGTCACTGCCATTTGCTGATGCGCAGGGACCAGCAAGTGCAAGTGAGGTTAATTGACCACCCAGGCACTGTGGTCTTTGCTTCACACCACATGACAGAAAGATTAAAAATAGACTGAAATAGTGTCCATAACACAGAAATGAAACAACTCAGTTCAACAGAGGAGCTTAAAATCTTCTTGAGAACATTTTGAAATTTTTAAACTTTGAAGCATCAGAAGGCACTAGAAAGGATGTTTCTATCTAAACTTTCTTTCTTTATTTTTTTTTTATTGTAACAGGATCTAGTGTATTATTGGAAAAACATGAAGGTTTTGTCTAACTGGAATGTATCATCTCAGCTGAGGATAAATTCAGAAAATGGAGCAATTTCATTTGCTGTCAAAGTGTCCTACATGAAAGATTATATACTCTTTTTCACGTTTGTAGAAGCAAATGTATTTTCTATATTTTGATAGCTGTTAGCAAAAAAAAAAAAGTCTTAAGATTGTTGTTCTAGAAGTGATGTTAACACTATTTTATGAGATGTTCTGTTTGCAACCTAACATTTGACAATCTACCAGGATTGCAATACTTTCTCTTCACATGACACAATCTTATGATAACACTTTTGGTAACTTTGATGCTCTGGCCAAATTACTCACTCATTTGCTCCAGAAGGTAATGATACTTTGATTTTTAGTGAAAGTGTCTTGGCTTTCTGAGTAAATATTGCCATTGCATTTACTTGCATATTATCATCCATACAAGCATAAAACGGAACTTGTACAGCTGGACCTGCCTGAGGGAATAACAAGAACTGCCCAAAATTCTCCCTAGAGTTCTCTGTGTTATAAAGGTGAGACCTCTGAGGTCTCTCTAGTTATGAAGGTGGTTCAAAGTTCTGCAAATCACCAAATTTTAAGCTGGTCAACTGCTGCAAACCAGTTCACTGTCCCATCTATGCATGTGACTGTTTGGGGGTTCTCAGACCCCTCAGGGAATAAACAAATGAAGCTGTTCCCACAGGCACACCCCTAATACCCAGAGACTCCACAGTCAAATGTTATAACTGCCACTCACTCCCAACCCTTGCCAAAGAATCACTGCTGGACTCCTTCCTGGAGGGGAAAATTATCCAAAGCCTGTAATTTTCTTCAAGTGTGTGGTAACATTTGCTGGCATTAGTGGGAGGTAGTAGAAAATACAACCACCTAAGATGACTTTACTCAAGTCATAGGGATATTTTACACTGTCAAGAAAAGGACTGTACCCTGCCCGAGGTCAGGCTGACTGGGCAAGGAAAGATCTCCAACAGCTTATCTGCTCTTTCAGTCTAGTGTTGCCCACTTGCTCAGTGCCAGCATTTCAGAGACAGTTCCAGACAAATGCAAATGTCCTGCAGGCAGGTATTTATTTGAATTTTCATCTCTTCGTCTGTATAACATGTGTTGAATCTCTCTGCGGGCTATTCATAGGCGTGGGGATGTCACTTAAACTACAATAACCCAAAACTCTGTGGCTTAAGGAAATGGTTGTTTGTGCAGGGAAGGCAAGGACTGATGGGCTTTTGACACTGATAACCTTCCTTGTGGCTAAAAACAATCTCTAAAAGGAATGGCACATGGATATAGGAAATATAAGAGCCTATCTTTTCTTTGCTTCTACTGTAACTACTGAAAACATGAGGAAAATTGTTGACCAGTCATCGCAAATTTTCTTATTGTTAGAGAGGTAAAAACTACACTTAAATGTACTATTGTTAAAAATGCTGTTGCTGGTGTGATGAATAAGATGGGACACAAAAGGGGTCATTTGGCACTGCCTGAGTGTGGAGGCTCTCACGGACTTGCTTTTCCCAGCTTAGAAAGACACTCGTGCCTCTAAGTTGCTCATATTAAGCACAGCTACTTTCCTGTTGGTCCCTTGGCTTTTATTATCCATTACTTCCGCTCTAACCATTCTTGCCTGTGTTTTATTTTGACAGACTGCATTGATTGGATACTAATACTGTATTTCTTTTGAATTTAATCTGCCAAAATGGAACAAAGCTGTTTCCTTGAGTACAATTTCTTTCTCAAACCAAGGACATTTGACCTTTAAAACAAGCTGTATAGGTTACAAACATTTTAGAGATTGTAACTTTGTTATGGGGAAGGCACATAAAACAGTCAGGTTTGAAATATTTACAGCTGAAGGGAGTGCAGCATGGGTAATCAGGTTTCCACCAGAAATGGATAAAAGATCAAATTATAGAGATGTTAATAGGACCCTTTATGGTGCTAGAAAATTTCCTGCCACTTTCTGAGACTGGACTTTGCTTTCCTTATGGCAGACTTCTTCCATCTTTGTGTTCTTTCACATTTCCAAAGTGTAAATGACTTATGGATGGCCCAAAAAATTCTAAGTTAAATTACATCCAGTGCTGCACTGAGGCATATTACTCAATGCTTTCTATCCATCACCTTTGAATTTACATCAGTTTTATCCATCCATTTGAGGGCTGAAGCCTTCTGTTCTTGGCATGTTTCTTAGAGGTTTTCTGGAGAGTTTGATCAAAAAACAATTTGTTTACTTCTAATAATGAAATATAAAGGTAGGTTGCTTTTTCCAATTATTTTGAACAGCAGTGGTTCTTCAAGTATTAAGGTAAGAAATGTGCAGTTCAACAAGGCCAAGCTGGAGGAGTTTCTTTCATCCTCACTATGCAAATCCATTCAAAGTTGTTGAAAACGTAACATTCTCAATTGTGAATGTAACATTTTTAAATGTGATATTTAAATTAAGTCAAAATTTTGCAGAATAAGTGTACTTATCCTTACAGTTGAAGTTCATGTTGAAATATATTACTTGCTCAAATTCTTTTGCAAACTAAGTATGCAGATGAGCTGGACTGCGCTGAACAAGACCTTGAAAATATAGAGATCAGTTCTCCATGATAAGCAAATTTTGTGGTTATTGAAATAATCTATCATTATTATTGCTCCTAATGAAATACCAAGATTTCATCAAGTCTTCGAAGTAGTCATTTAATATAATATTGTATAGCATTTCATTACAAAACTGTTCAGACCTTCTGAGGAGGATGGAAAATATTGCTTTCCTTTGTTTTGTTTTGATTTTTTAAAATTAATTAATGGATCAAGTTGAATTCATCATGGACAAAAAAGTGACCTTGACCAACAAAATCCATTTAATATCTTTGTCCCTTTTATGTATTCCACCTATTTGGCATTGATTTATAAGAAGAGCTGGCAGAGAGCTGTTGCTAGGGGACAGAGCTTCTGTAGGACCCCATTAAAGCAATATTCCTGAAGAAGAAAAGTAATTTACATGTTTCAAGTGCTGCCTACCAAAAAAACCATTTTAATCAAGCCCAAAGAAGTTATAAAAGGGAACAAGCATAATCTGTATGAGTAAAAACCCTTGTGCCAGAGACAAATAGAGGAGCACAGGTCACACACTCTGATCTAGATGTTACTCCTTTGCACCCTGGCAGACAATCTCAGTGATTTTTTATTTTATTAAATTCCTTCTAATTTTTACCTCACAACCAATTAGAATGAATTTTACCTACCATAAGCATTCACTACTTCCATTTAACAGCATAACTTTGATGTTAACCAAACTGCCAGTCTCCAAGGTAAAAGCCATAGGAGGGAAGAAAACTGTCAAGACCACGTCTTCTAGTTCCCCATGTAGTCAAATGCTTTCTGAATTGTTGCCCTGGAAGGGAGTCTGCCCTATTGGGAAGAAGCACCCCTGTGATGAGATTGTGTTTTTATAGCTCTTTGTGTCCAGTTCTCTACTTCCTCTTGTTTGTTTAGGTTTGTTTTTTGTTTTTGGTTTTTTTTTTTTTAACTGCTCCATGCATATAAATGCATCAGAACCTCTCTTTTATGTAGCTTTTATATAGCTTATAGTTTAAACAGAAAATGTGGATAACTGACTGAAAACTCCTCAAATTTTCTTCCCTCCCTGTTTCTAAAAGCTTATTTTTGCAGGACTTAGAGGCTAATTTCTTTTTTTCTTTCTCTTTCTTTCTTTTCTTTTCTTTCTTTCTTTCTTTCTTTTCTTTCTTTTCTTTCTTTTCTTTCTTTCTTTCTTTTCTTTTCTTTCTTTTTTTCTCTCTTTCTCTCTTTCTCTCTCTCTTCTCTCTCTCTTTCTTTCTCTCTCTCTCTTTCTCTCTTTCTCTCTGTTTTTCTCTCTCTCTTTCTCTCTCTTTCTTTCTTCATACATTTCATTGATGAGACTGTTTTTCCATGAATATTGCTCAGAATTTGTGTTTTTTTCCAGAATTAGCACTGCATTAAGAACAACCTTTTCTCCTTGCCTAGATGACCATCAAATGGATGTGAAAATACTCACCCTTCATGGGATGAATGCGTATGACCAGATAAATCATTCCCTGTTTTCTTAAGTGGCTTGAGTGAGTATGGGACCAACATGATTCTTCCTTTCTTACTTTGGTACACAATTAGGGAAGATTAGATTAAACCAGCTTTGGAAACTGTATTTTCAGCTAATGGTTGGACAAAGCAATGCTAGTGACTCTAGGCAGCTCAGTATGGCATTCAAACCCCAGAATAATAAAACACTATTGGCAGAGGCTGCAATGAAGTCTGCATTGCATAATACATAACAAAATCTGTCTCAGCAAAGGTTTTTGTAGAAAGAAAGTAAAATATATCATGGATTATTTGTTGTGTGATATAGCAAGAATAATGAAAGTCCCAGATGGTTTCAGAATCCTGTTTTCTCAGGTTGCCTTGCCATGGACACACACAGACAGTTCCCTTCTGGAACGGTCTTAAATATATAGCAAAACCAAAAGATAAAAGTGGGAAAGGGATTTCTAATAAAACTTAAAAGTAGACCGTTGGCAGAGCTAAAAATTGGACCTAACCTTTCTATATCTTGGTTCGAGTGAAGATTGAATGTGCACAACTAATTATTGCTAATTTACTTTTGAAGTGCTGTCTGGCTGCACTATACAGATTTTTTTGATTTTGTTTTCCCCAGAGAGTCATCTTTATAGCACCTATGTGCATTAAACTAACTACAGAAACAAAAAGAAAAGTAAAAACGAAATTTCTTTGGGCAAACAGTGTACAGACACCAGTGAAAGACTTCATGTTCCTCTTCAGAATGAGCTGAGTATGACACGACATTTCTCTGCTATGACATGGCGAGCATGATATTGTACATTGTGTGTGACTGCTGCCATTTGCCATCAGTAACTTTCAATGTCTAACACAAGTCTTTTGATATTGCTTTCAGAAACAGTTTGCAGGAAGACCAGTCCAGTATGACCCCATATTGTCAATTTATGGATCAGCGGCTTTAGATCTTTACAGTCTTAGCGGAGGGAAGCAGTGAGCTTTTTCTAAGAATTACATTTTGGAAAAGGAGAGGAGTGAGGATTTCTTCCATTCTCCCACTGCAAAGCAAATGCCAAACTATTTATCTGACCCAGTATCAGCACTCCAGATTACACAGATATCACTATTTCTATTTCAAACTGAAACTAAATGATAAGAATAGCAGTTCATGTCTGACACCAGTGCGGCACCCACCTTCCTTCCCCTGCTGCCCAAAGACACATTGACCTTTTACAACCTGAGGGCATAAAGCAGTGCCCACCAAGGCAGCAGGAAGTGTCAGTGCTGATTTCTGTGATCAGGACATTCCAGTAATAGCCAGAGTGCCATTGCTATGCAAAAGTACCTGTGGAGGTGAAGGGAATGGGAGCTGGAGGGGTGAGGGAATAAGAACACAAACTCAAAAATCACTGTTAGATTTGTCAGAGCCCATATAGCAGATGTACAATAGCTTAAAAGCATGGAACAAGTACAGGCTACGCATTGTGGCCCCAGTTTGTTTCCATCATTTCCCCCACAGCGTGCCCTGCAGCCTGCCCTGCTCCATGAGGCTCTGAGGACATGGAGAAGCAGAGGCTTTGCAAATACCTGCTCAGAATAAAGAGGTTACTTACAAAGTTTTTACTAGTTCCTGCCTGCTTATTGGAAATGGGATAGCCACTGTTCATGGAGCTGTACAAATAAGCATTCCTTGCCAGCTGGGTAAGGAAATGCCTGCTATTTAAACTAATAAATCCCAGCTGTTTCATAAATAAGATTGAATACAATGGAATTACACAAGTATAAGGATAAAATAAGAAAAGTTAAAAACTATATGAGTTCCAAGTAGCAAGGGACATGGTAAGCAATACAATTTTCAGTGAGTAAATTAGAAATAAAAAGGAAAAGGAGAAAGATATTGAACAACGTGTTCTACAGAGAAAAAGAATATTTTTTTTTTCATCAGAGAAAACAGAAATTAATTATTTGCTTTAATCTTTGTGGAAAAGGTAGATTGTGCTGGATATTTTAAAATATTAATTTTAACAAGTTGCTCAAAATTCAGGCTGGAGTAGAGAAGAGTTCAGGGAATATTTACGTAAAATTGTTACATTAAAATTCTCAGGATTTGATGAAATTCATCCCAAGAAATGAGCCAAAGTAATCTCTGAATGATTAGTGATTATCTCCTGGAAGCTGCAGAGAGGAAAGATCCTAGAAAACTAAGAAAAACAAAACCTTTCATAACTTTTTTAAAGAGGAGCCAAGGAATTATAAATCAAACAGTCTGGTTTCAGTTCCTGGAAACAATATGAAACAAATTATGAAGGTAATTTTAAGTACCTACAAAATATAAGGGTTGTAACATCAGTCAACAAGAAGCTGCCAAGAAAGCATCATATCAAATTTTTCTGATTACCTTCTTTGAGAATGGTGGCAGCCTAGTGTAGAAAGGAAAAAGTAGATATAGATGTAAATTAACTCTGATAGTGTTCTTAGACATTTTTTTAACCTTGGAATCTTATAAACTGAGGAAATAAAGAGTGCATGGATTTGCCTTTGGGTAGCTATAAAAGTAGTTGAGAACTTCATAATCAGTGAAACCACATCAAACACAGAGGACATGCTGAGTAAATTCCCTTAAGAACCAACATTTGGTCAAATTCGACTTGGTATCTTCATGAAAAATGTGAATAGTAGAATGGAAATTATACCTTTCAATTTATGGTTTGTGCAAAGATGAAAAGAGTTTTAAGTATTTTGGGGAAAATTCTACAAATGCTTGTGGCAGTTTGGAGAGTTGCTCAGAAACCTGAAATGTTGCAGCCAAGTATTTATGAGCCAAAGTTCTCCTGTGCCCAAGAAAAAAAGCAAATTTGAAAAGAAATTTGAAACTGGATATTTTTCCTTAAAGAAAGGAAACAGCACAGTGGAGAAAGATATAGTAGGAAAATATTTTTAATTTTAGATTAATGAGGCAGAAGTTTGTATAGAAAACGTCTAGCTACACTCCTCACTTAACTCCAGAGAAGCCTTGGAATGTGTATGATCTCTGTTTGGGAACTGCATTTTTAAGACAAAGACAAAGTAAAGAGAATCCAGCAATGTGAATGATGGATTTAGAAAGCACAACCTAGGAGGGACCTGGCTCACTGAGAGATGGTAGAGGGTGACTTGATCGTATGTAGTTGCAATATCAACAATCACCAAATATTTTCCAAGGACTGAAGAAATCAATTTGTCTTTCATCATAGATGATTTTGAATGCAAAATCTTAGGAAACTTGGGAGGATGATGAAGCATAAGACTGGATAACCTGAAGATACAGAGAATTTGCTTTTTTGAGAAATTTTTAAGATCAGAGTACAATACAAATTATGAAAGATGTTCAAGGCCTGTATGATCTCGGTTTTGGTGGGGACATGACTTTAAATGATCCCTGGGGTACCCTTTGGGTCTAACAACAACATAAAAATGTCTGAAAAGAAGTTAGAGAGGATTCATTGCTACTCATCTGATAGAACCAATGTTGAAGGAGAGAAAAAATATCTATCTGAGGACAAGAATATGAGCTTCTGAGGTGTGGACTAACATTGTTTTATGAAGGAGCACAATAATCTCTTTTTAATGTTAAACATGCCACCTTTCAGAACCTATTGGTCTTGCCACTTCCTGTCGTGTAATTATTTTGCAGTCGTTAAAAACTGTTACACAACTAGAGGATATTATGCTTTTATCTTGATTTTATAAAAGCAAGAATATTTTGAGTATTCCATTAAAAAGCTCTGAAGACAATCCATTTTTTACTTTCTTTACAATTTTCCACATTAAATTCTCATGAGGCAATTTTCTGACATTTGGAATAACTAAATTAATCTGTAGGAGTGAGAATTCAGGTTCAGAGTGGTGGAGTGATGGAGAAGAAGGGGTAAGACAATTTACCCTATATTTGAATGCCAGCTCACAAGCTACTGTTTCGTCTGGTCACAGACAAAAGCCAGTAATGAACTGAATGTATTAATTCAATTTATATGATTGAATAATTTTTGGCTGTCAAGTCGTATGTTTTGTGAAGGCCTGAATGTGGATTGTCAAATTGTCCAACCAGGAAGAAAAAAGTCTTTTACTTACAATGGGCTAATGATTGTTTGACAATTTAATCATACAGGAGTTCTGAAGAGGAAATGGGGTATGGAGGCAAGTCTGCTTATCCACACTGAAGTTTACTGCTTTGAGCTGAATGTGAAGACACAGCATATTGCATACAAAACAGGTTTCTTATTCCACACATATTAAATGCTTGTTGGATGGATACAGAGAGGGGGACACTTAAAATTTGGTCTGAAGTTAAATTGGATAGAGCTTTGCTTCTGTACCTGACACTGGACTCCATAAATCTTTGGACCCACCTTGTCAGTTATCATTTCTTTTAAAAACCAATGGCTTTTATTTGCTATAACCTTTTTCATGCTTTATCCATATAAATGTTCTGTTAGTTGGTTGGCATCCCACATTTCATCTGTATGGTGTCTCATTTTAAAACAAGGGTCCTGGTCCAGACTTACTGTGGCCAGAACCCTGTGTGTTTCTCTTGGGCGTCCAAAGAGTGAGATGCATCTCATCAGGATAGCTCAGGAGATGGCAATACAAGAGAAAAAGAAGAACTCTGGTATCAGCATGACTAGGGAAGTTTGGCCTTAAACAGTAGGGCTGAGGAAATGAAAATATCTGGAAAATTATTCATCAATCACTTCAAAGCTTCTCTAGCTTGTTTGCTAAACTGTTAGACTTGTGAAGTGTCAATTTTAAAGGAAGCTTTTTTTACAATAGGGTATATCACATATTTGGTGGCTCTGAGCTCAGATCAACTCAGTTCATAAAGGTTGCAAAACAATTATCAGACACTAAATTCTCCTGTACACTGTCTTGAACTGGATTTAAACTAGTGGCCTAGAGAGGACAGTGTTGCTAAAGTGCTGCTAGTTTCCCTTTCAGTGATTTTCCTTCTTCACAAAGGATAAGTCACTCTTCACAAAGAGTGAGGAGCTGAAAAAGTTTGAAATCAATTATTTAACTCAAATATCCTTAGACACACATTCCATTGCCTTTAAAATGGACATACTCTTCCTTTGCTTTACAGTTTGAAGGGGGAACATAGAAACACAATTAACATTAAGCCTTTTTCCAAAAAAGAGTATCTTTTGATCATAAAGGACAATGCAGAGACTGAAGTCTGTTTCTAGTAAAAACAGGCACATCTCCACATGTCTTGTTAGCACTGATAACTTCCAGATGGCACTACTGGCTCTCATAGCCTGGCTGACTGTGTCTGGGAACCCAAAGCACAAGCTGGAGAGAATGTCTATTAGCACTTGTGGTGCAGCTGAGAAGGGTGATGGGAATATCAGGAAAGAGGACCACTTCTGCACTGCATTCCTTTGCTTGAGGTTCATGTTTTAGCATACAGTTTTAGATTATACCCAGGTGCTCTAATGTGTTGTCAAAACATGAAAGCCCTTTTAAAATCAATTTGGATAACATGCATAATAACAGCGTAATAAAAATTGAAAAATGTTAAGTGCTGCTGAGTGAGAAGCCAGGTTCTTTATTTTAACTTTTTAATTAAACTGCCTCTTCAAATAAAATAACCCTGAAGAAGAGGGCTATTTTTGCTGACTGAAAAGTCAAATTTTCTAGACAATGGCATCAGAGGATTCCATGAAGTGTATTCTCTCTGGGCTTCTTCATGAGATGTATTAGACTAATATTTGTATTGCCTTTGTCATCATACAGTGCTTTCTGACTACACCTATACTGTGGATATTATTACCTTAGAAGAAAGACACATTCTTTCTTTAGAAACAGAAAGAGAATTGTGCTCCATAGAATTTATGAAAGTTGTATTTTCCTGCTGTGTATCAGCATTCTCCAGTCTTTGTGCATGTTGTTCTCCAGATGTGCTTTCTAAAGTGTGTGTCGGGATTGCCCTTCTTTGGATGACTTTTTATTTGTACTGTCCCTTAGAAACAGTTAACCAGTTTTCAGAGATTGACAGAAGGGTTGAGGTTGAAGAGGCCTCTAGAGGTCCATCTTCCCCAAATCCCTGCTCCAGCAGAGCCACCTAGAGCAGGTTGCACAGGACCAAATCCAAGTGGCTTTTGAATATCTCCAAGTGTAGGGAGTCTACAATCTCTCTGGGCAACCTCCCTTCCTTTGTGTCATTAGCAAATATGCTGAGGGTGTGCTCTGTCCCATCATCCAGACCATTAATCAAGATGTTAAACAGGTTGCATCTATTAATAAAGCAAACAAAATTGTTTTTTTCCTAATCAGGCTGTAGCCGGGAAAGCAAAATGTATAGATTCTCATGTCAGAAGGGTGCTGCTGTAAGTCTGCCAGGAAAAACAGTGATAATTTTGTGTATTTCTTTTGAGGATTCATGAGAAATAATGATGGAGCAGAGAAGACAATTTGCTTTTAATTGAATCATCCTTTCCCCCAAACCAATTTTGAGTCTTGTTTGGAATCACACAGAAATTTGTTGCTATACACAAAAAATGGAATCTTGGGAATCAAATGGGTTCCAAAATAAAGCTAATTATGAAACACTTTTTAATGAGTTCTTTTTGGTGAATAATTGGTGTCTCTTGGGCTAGATGGTAGGCATTTTGTCTTGAGCTAGACCTTGTTCATGTGTTTTATGAATAGAATCAACTTGCTTTTTTTTTTTTCTGGAAATTCCTAGATCTACCTTTTGTATGATCAGGAAAGAACCAAGTTGGAATAACAATTGGTAGTTAGATAGCTCTTCCTCTCATTTCTGTAGATCAGTCCTATAAATCATGGTCTAGATAAATATACTCTAGACTAAAATATAGTCCTATAGTCTAGGACTTATCCAAACTGGATTATCCACGCTGTTTTTTTGCTGTTAACTGTTATAATTGAAAGTATCATTGACTGTACTTTAGTCTTTCTTACTTTTTCTCATTAAAAAAGTCCTTTTTCCTATTAGCTTTGTTGATTTTAGAATGAATCTGTTTTCTTCCAGTAAAAAAGTGTGAAATTTGAGTACACTGTATTGAAACAAATAGACAGAAAATACACACAAAGTTTAAGGAACAAATATTTTTTTTCCTTTTCTCCTTCAACTGTCATCTCCAAGCTGAAAATCAAAGGTTGCTTCCTAAAAAAAAACTTTAAAGTTTGTTTGCTCATTTTTTTTTCAACAGGACAAAAAGAGACTCCTTCCAAGACACACATTTGTGTTCAGATAACTACACAAATATGTTCATATCCCTTCTCATGGGTTAGACCATGTCATTGAAGCAGTCCTCCTGTCATTCAGTGTTTCACTGTATGACATGAAAAACATTTAAAGGAAAACCTCGAAAACAAGAAAATCCATTGTAAAGGCAAAGTGTACTTTTTTCCATTAGTTTAGTTTCCCAAGATCAAACCATCTACATTGTATCAGAATTCTGTTTTAAAATCTTTTCAAAGATACTTTTTTGATAGTTTTGAATCAAAAACCAGTTTGTGAGTTTGTTTCTTTTCGTCAGCTTCTTGAAAAAACCCAGTTTCTAAATTATATGAATTAACATGGGATTTTCTTCCTTTTTTTTTTTTTCCCTGCTAAACAGAATTAAATCAGCAAAAAGAGGGATTCCCTCTAAATTAATGTGATTTTTTTTGGTTCTTGAGCAGTTTGGCAATACAAAGATAGTTAGGTATACTAGTAGCATTTGTGGTACAGCATTTTGTGACATCAGTTAGGCCAACAATTCTGAATTTAGAATGTTAAATCAAGTGGTTTGAATCTGTCAACATAAACTATTGAACTTGTGACTGCAATTTAACAGCAATAGTGCAGAATAAGCAAGTCATGATATAGTGTCAAAATAATGGATAAGTTATACAAACAAATTGGTAAAAATTAATATTTTGCAGCCTTGATTAAAGGATTTTCCCTCCACTTAACTGATTCATCTCCTCATCAATTTTCTTCCAGTGTTATTCAGACTCAATTAATGAAAATATTTATGTCTGAAGTCCCAACTGTAAACAATCCAAATTCATATTAGGATGGGAAAACTGGTTTTTACCAAAGAGATTTAGATATTAACATCATTTAAATTGCTTAGGGATTTTTTAAGTGAACTTCACCTATCAGCCCATTATGCATTATGAGGTAATTTAACACGTGTATGTGGCTCGAGGGGGCAGATTTGGCAGCAAGCAATATTAAGTCTGTTATTAAAGAAAGTAGTGGGTAAGATAATCAGCAAGGTGAAAGTGATATACTAAAATTTTTCACTAAAATATAAACACAATTTCAAAATTGCAAATAAACTGGACAATCGCTCTTTGTAAACACAAATGTCCTCTTTCTTACCCCAGTGCAAGCAGAATAAGAAAATGATCAAAAGAACCTCAGCCAAAAAGAAAAATGTGGACACAATAAAAAGAGTGTGTGATTTTTCAGAGCAAGGGCTAGAAATACCTAGCTGACCAGGAAATGTAGTTTGATAGTTAATTATTTGCTCTTATAAAAACAAAGGGATAACAATTGATAAATTGTATTTTTCAAAAAGTTCCTAAAGTACCCTCATTATTCCCAGGCATGATCTTAGGCTCTCATGTCCCTTGCTGCCCTTCCTCTTGTACTGCAGCATGAGCAATTCTGGTGTAGCTGTGTTCTTTGAATGATAAAAGAAATCCACTAAGTCAAAATCAGTGTGCTTCACAGTTTGATTAGTATCATATGACTTGTGATTGTAAAGTTCATGCCATTTTAAAATATTTTCTGCAGTGTTTTGTTATAGCAGTATATAAAATACATTCAAAACTGTTTGCTGAAGTACGTCTACCTGATAAAAAGTTCAGCATTTCACTGAAAAATACACTTTTATTTTTTAGACATAATATAGTACAGCATGAACTTGTAAATATCCACCAGAGGACTTAATTATCAAAGGAAATAGAAGATAAATCTGAAACTGCAGACTCACGAAATAGAAAGAATGTCTGAAGTCTGCAGTAATGGCCGTGGAAACAAGCTTTCTTTTCCTATTGAATAAGAGATTCATGAAACTCAGCAGATCTGCTCCCAAAGAAGCAGCCCCATCTTGGACTAGAAGCCACTGAGAACTATGAGCCTTGGTAGAAACAACAGTGGGTAAGGCTGTGCCATCCACAGATCTTTTGGTAATGCTAGAAAACTAATGGTGCAAAACCCTATCATCAAACCTTGAACTCAGCACCACCAACCATAACTGACTAGTCAGCCTTTACAGCATCCCTGGATTGCTCACAGCACAGTTGGTTACTATTTATCAATAATAGCTCTACGTGATAAACTCTTGTTTGTAACTCATTTCAATTAACAAAAATGGACTTATAAGGAAATGAAATAAATTATTAATTTAAATAACCCCTGAAGAGTACACTACCACTACAGCTGAGGTGAGCTGTGTGCAGGTATCCATACAGAACAATTTTTTCTATTCAAAACTGTGCTGCCATCCCATGTGTCATGGGTTAGCATAGTTTGAGTTTTTGAGGAAAGACTCCTTCAGCCTCGGAAGTGATTTTTTGCACAGAGGTGCTTACAGTTTCCTCTAGACCTGACCTAACCAATCAACTGGCTAGTTGGAATATTGACAACTTCTTTAAGCCACTTAAGAAGCTTGGTACGCCTCTGTGATACACATTTAAGAACGAACAGAGCCCGGAAAGCTCTCTCTGACTTCCGGCCTTCGGACAGGTAACTGGGGGAGGCCCGGGGCACGGCCCAGCGGGGCCGGGCCCTGCTTGGCCCGGCCGGGCCAGCCAGGAGCCCACCCTGGAACCGGCTCTGTTCCATCTGCGGCCCGGCCCCCCCAGCCCTGCTCCGGCCCCAGCCCTGCTCCGGGCGGGCCAGGCCCTCTCGGCTGCTCCGGACGGGCCATGCCCCCCCTCACCCACTGCTGCTGCCCGGCAAGGAGAGATAAGCGAATTCCAGCTGCAAGGCCGGGTGAGATTAACTCTTTTAGTGCTGTAAGATTTCTCCAGAACAGATGAAGCTTCCAGACATTCAATCCTCTCCTGAGTCAGAGGAAAAGGACAGATGATGGCACGTGAAATAAACAGCACAGAGACACCAAAGTCAGCAAAGAAGGAGGAGCTGAAACCCTGAGAGAGGAGAAAGAGGAGATGCTTCTCCTGGAAGCTGAAATTCTCTTGTAAGGCTGTGGTGATGGACTATAATATATATCAGTGTTCCCGTTGTAATTTCATGAAGCATGGAGGGGGGGGCAGAGTGTTCAAACAGCAACCATGGGTAAAAGCACCTGTGCTGCATTAAGCAACTACTGAAGTAGCTGTGATTTATTGAGAAGTTTTAACAGAGAGAGTTGAAAGGGATGTAGACTCTCTCGCTCCCAGAGGAAGGCCTCTGTGCCTTTTCAGTTGAAGGTGATGAGGACCCTCTTGCTGCCAGAGAAGAAGGGGGCCTCTGTGCCTAGAGATAAAGATGCACCTACAGACAGGTGAAAAGAACTTTTGTTTTGAAGGAGATGAGGACCCTCTCACTACCGGAGAAAGGGAGGACCTCTGTTCCTAGAGATGAATATGCACCCACAGATGGGTAAAGAGAACTTTTGTTTCTGAACAGCTCATCCTTAAAATGGTACCCCATTAGCTAAAGAAATTAACCCTCGAAAGCAGTTGTGGGGAAAGCTGCAAGTTGAGGGAAGGGACTTTCACAGGCAAGGAGAAACCATTCCGGGCGGCCTTGCTGTGACACTGAGCCACAAGAGAACTGTTTAACTGTTTTCGTGTGGAGATGTCTCCATAGCATGAGCAAGAGGGACTCCTCTTCCTAGGTGGACTGAGAAAAGTTCTTACAGAGATGGTAAACTGACTCTGGAAAACCTTGAGGGTTGTTTTTTCATGTTGTTGGTGGGAGGAGGAGAAGAAGGTGGGGGGAGGAGAAGTGTTCTGAAGGTTTAGTCTAACTTTTTTTTCTGCTTTTTAGTTCTGTTAATAAACTTCTTTATGCTTTTAAGGTTTAAGTTTTGTGCCTGCTTTGCTTTTCTCCTGGTTCTTATCTCACAGAAGGAAAATAAGTAAGTAATGGGCATTTTGAACCAAACCACTACACTAAAATTGGTGTTTCTGCCCGGTTACCCAAACTGTACCCGCTACAATATGTCTGGGGTGTGTTGTGTCTGCTTGCACCAATTCAGTAAGACAGGAGTTTGTGCCCCAAGAGGTGTAGCACACTTGCATCAGATCACAGAGCAACTGGTTGGGGTCTTCACATGCTGCTGCTTAGCTCTACTCTTCTTCCTGCTCTCTCTGGCACCACAACTGATGTTAACACTGCTGAAACATCTGCTCTGTATCTACACAGCTGACTGACAGAGCAAAAGCCCTCTGGACCAAGGGGCTTCTCCACAAGCCTGTGCTAACAACTGGCACACAGCTGTGGAGTGATGTTCTGGCTGGCAGCGATATGCACGTGTCAAAAGGAGGAGACTCAAGGAGTTGGAAGAGCCAGTCAAAGGGAATTTGGGAATTCAGCTTGTTTCCCAGAACTTGAGGTGTGTCTGATAGGTTGATGATGCCTAACCCACCACACCCCAGAGGAAGGTGCACAGTCTAGCAGGATCCATTGCAGTATCAAGCTGAGCAGTATTAGCTTTCAAAATGCTTAATGAAGGGAGAAAGTTTCTATTTTGTTAAAATAGTTTGCAGTAGGATACAGCCAGTCTGTAGAGACAAAGAATCATGAATTGTTAAATCTGCAATGAATAGCTCATCCAAACACAGTGAAAAGTAAATCTCCTCTGTAAGCAATACTCCTCAACCTCTCTTTTCCTATCTGACAAAATAAAAGTTGGGTACATTGAAGGTCTTCTAACATTTACCATAATAACGTGTCTGTCAGCAAACATTTGGAAAACTCTTAGTACATGACATATTATGAGTTTTATCTGTGCATTTTGTTTCATAGGTTGTTTTGTCACAAAGGTTTTGAAGCACATAGCTGATCTGTCAACTCCAAATGGCTGCTGACTACCAGGGATGTAAAATTCTGCTTGTGTATTAAAATTTTTATTTCCTACTCAGAAGTTCGCTCCATCATTTATGCTACTGAAATGGCTATTTAGAATCTGGCTCTTGTGTGAGTTAATGATACAAAAAATAGCTGTTGACATTTAAGTAGCCATAATATGCATTTATTACCAAGCAGAGAGACAGAAATGTTTATGTTTGTTAATTATATGTAGCTTCCTTGTCAATTTTTAAAAGATTAATCTCCCTTTAGAAAGGTCTTATAATATTTCTTATTTTATACCCCATTTATAAGCAGTGTAACTGAATTGTGATATTAAGTGTCTTGGAGTATCGAGAGCACCATCACATTTGTGAAACCTTTTATTAAAAGTTTTTACGTGTTTTGGCAAATTATCTCTACCATAATGGGGCAAACAAGACTTTAATGATCATCTCCATCCCTCCAGTCTGGATCTTTTACAGATTTACTAAATAAGTCTGATAAGCCCCATGTTTATAGCTGTTGAATTGGTAGATTAACCTTTGTATTGTCTGTTGTGTTATCACTGCAATAATATGAGACTGTGAGAAGATGCCTCCATTCTTGTGCTTCTTACCCATTCCCCACCAACAGAAAATTCAAGCAAGACCACTTTAATGAACAAAGTTATTTGAATAAAAATGTAATAATTTTCCTCTAAAATGACTGTTACTCAGCTAATAAAAAATTGACACAGATTCTAAGAGTGTGAGCCTCTGGTTGTTTTGAAGATGATACCAAGACTTAGAACACATGTCAAGCTTGAAGGAAAGCAGTGTTGTGATTTTTCAGGCGCAGACTGCCATCATCTTAGAATGCAAACTGAACATTTGCATACCCAAATATTAATTTTACAGATTTATCACTTTCTAGGAGTGATAAAACAAGAAGTGACGAGATACACTTTAAAATAATAATGCACTTTAGCAGACAGCTTGACACTGGACTGAGTACAGAAGCACTTGCTTTTCTTGGAGCCTCAAATCCATCATTTATTTATTATTCAATCAGATACACTCAAGTTCTGAAGAGGAGATTGACTTGTACTATTATCATGCCTTGAAAATACAACATTTCATTACAAAAGGGACTACTGTCAGGGAATATGGAAATTTTTCTCCTCTACTAATCCTAGCAGTTCTCCTTCTTCCTCCTTATCTTTCTAGTCCATTTTGAAAGTGACAGGTAATCAAATTATTGCATACTCCTGAACTAAATTCTTCTACATCACTCTATAAACTTCTGTACTCCGTGCATCAATCTCCCTCTAATTGCCTTCATCTCCTCCTCTGATGCCAGAACTTGTGTGTGTTTAATTTCCCTACTTTCTCACTGAGCTGTTCCTCTCCTTCTCTTCCGGGACACTAATTTTCTCCGTGGCAGATTGGTCTCTGAATTCAATATAGCTCTTAGAAAAGTCATTCAATCAGGATTTTTCCTGTGCAGTGCTCTCACTCTCTGCATCCAGACCTGCCTGTGTGTCTTCACTCTCCCAATCCTGTCCTAAAGTATTCCTTCTCCATCCTCTGTAGTTAAAGGAAATTATTTGAGGTTTCTCTAGCTTTAAATTTTAATAGGAAGGGAAGATTGGGCAGGCACAGGAGTTTCGTTTTACCCCAGAGGTTCATGAACCACAGTCCTTTGGTCAGAAATTGAAGAGGAGGGTGAACCTAGCTACTTTTTCATTGCTTTTCTTCCCTTATTTATTTCTTTAATGTTTGTATCTGTCACAAAAAAAATCCACTCTGTGATGCCATGAAAACACTATGAAATTTCAGAATGGATTAGCCGCAGAATCCAGCATTTGTCATGGTACAAAGAAATGCCAGACAGTTGAATGTGAAACATTACCTCAGTCAGCCAAAAGGATGGACATTGCTTTGTCCTCTGGAAGCCTTCCATTAAGGTCATTTGTCTTTGGCTAGCCTGACTCTAGGGGAATATTAAAAGCATACTTTACGTCTGCAAAGACTGATTGCTATGTGTGTAGATGACATAGGTATTGGTGAAAAATCTAGAGTCACCTTTCCTATAACATTTATGGTTCTGCTAAATTAATATAAATTAATTTCAAGAGATATGATGAATGATAACAAACTGCAAGTCATGTGTTGATAAAGGTTGCATCCAGTCTGACCTATGTTTGCTAAAACTAATTCAAATGAAAAGTTTCAAATTTGCTTTACCTATTTATAAAATAAATTAGAGGCTAGATGATTAGTGCAAGGTAAATAAGGCTTAAAGATTTAGCAGATTTATAAATTCTAAATCTTAGCTGGCAAAATTCCTGTAGGTTATTAAAATGACATCTACTTATTTAATTAAATATCTGTCAGTAATGAGTGCTTCACAGTTAGCTTTGTGTGTGTGTACTGTATTCATAAAGACCACTATTTTTTTTTTTTTTGGGAAATCCATTCATTACAAGAAAAAACATTAAAAATGTTCAAACCTGTTGTTTCCCCTAACAGTTATAACACAACCCTCTGAATAATTTTTTTTCTGTTTCTCTGTTAATGATACATTACCAATCATAACCACATGTGGTCAAGGGATGTTAGAATGAACAATTTCATTGTAGTAGCTGTGAAAAATAAATGCAGTACTAATAAGATAAAAACAACTTCATTCAATGGCAGATTTTGTTTGCAACAGATGAAAGAATGTCTTCATATCTCAAAGAACAGCAAGCCATACACCAGGTTAGCTGGACTATTAAGGATTACAGGTTCAACATATCTTTTTTCATTTTTGTCTTGAATGTAGGCCTTTTTTCAGGTGCATTTTTCTCAGCTTTGCCTGGATCTTCCATAATAAAGCCATGTACAAAAAGCAATTCCTGTATACACTTTCTCTAGAACCATAGCATCTACGTCCCCATGCCTTGTCACACGTCAAAATATTTTTAAGTTTATTCAGGTTTTTCACAACTTAGCTAAATTTGTGCATTTTATTAAACATTTGGTACAAAAAAGTTAAAAACTGCCAACAGCTGAACAATACTAAGCAGCAAAGTGATGTTAACTTATAAACAATCTCCACTGGGTTATATAAATTTTTAGTGATGTGTTTGGCTAAAATATTTGCTTCATAATAGGATTTAGTCTTTGAGTACTTCCAAAATTTACCACTTGTTCTGGCAAAAAAGAAACCCCAAACAAACCATAAATAGATTGTTGTGGTTTAGTTATGTCTAGTCACTTTGTTATGATTATCCCTTTCTAGGGATTTCTGTTCAGTGTTAGAAAATATGGGTTGTCCTTAAGGTATGTTTAGTAACCCAAACACTTTTACTAGTTGAAATTACAATGGAATAGGATACTTCTTAACATGGAACATGAGCTCTTGAGTATCAGCATTCTTCTAAATTTTTTCAAGAAGTTTTACAAATTCTTATAAAAGTTCTCAGCTGATAGTCAACTGACACATGGTAACCTAGCAAATGATTCTTGGCAAGTTTTGTGACAAAAGAGAAAGCTGGATTAGCAGTGGTCTCATTTACAGCTGTTTCCAAAATAGTAATATTTCAGTACTCTGTTTTAAGCAGAACTTAATGTACTGAAAACACAGACATCTGGTTGGTTACTTTTTTCAAGGGCATCAGTGGGTTTAACCATATGTGACCTGTTGAGGACAAGAAATCCATAACAGCATCTTGAGTTACCAGAAACTGGTGGGGTTTCAAATATTTGGTAAAGTCGTTGTGTGGGGTACACAAGATGTGCTTCAGGTGGGTGGTGCAGCTGCACTGAGGCTGCTTTGAGGCACAGTCTGTTAGAAGAGAACAGTTGCCTGAGACAGCTGGGGATCACCCAGTATTGGAAACCTGTCTGATATGTAGGATTTTTCTCCATCAATTTTACAACCTTGACTACTTAAACAATAGCAAAATTTCACTTGAATCAATACAGCACTAGATCCAGAGAACATAATCCATGTATTTGATTTGTTTAACTTCAAAATAAGTGTCTTTCTAGCAGTTGAACATCTGTTGGCACACAGCCTAGTTACATGTCCCTCATGGCTTGTAAGTTAATAGCCAGATGCAAAGCTTTTTCTATTGCTTTTCCTCATTTCAGAAGATCAGGCTTACAGTACCAAGGGGTGAGAAATTGATTTACCTGCTCCATTTCTAGTGCATTTATCACTAAGTCCAACCATTAAAATATAGCTTGTGTCTCAGTATTTTGAATAATTAAGCATTTTATAAGGAGTGGTTTCCACCAAAAATCTCTTCTGGCTATGTACAAGGGAAGTTCTAGGGAGGAGTTACAAATTTTATATCCTTTTGCTAAGAGCTATTAAATAATTACAACGCCTCCCTTTTCAGAATTTTTACTAGTGGAATATCCATTTGCATTTGGATTTCGAAGCCCATTTATTTAATTTCATTTCATTCATCATTCAGGCTGATCCAGTGGCTCAGCAACATACTACAATTCTCCTAGTTGCACGTTGTTTTTATAGCACTTGGAAAGGAAGAGAACAAAAATAACTTTTTTTGCTAGTACTGTTTTTATTTATTCCAGATTCTTGATTTGGTTTGTATATGTATCTTTGCCATTGAAAATTTAAAACCCAATTTGCTTTGAGCAACCTGGTCTAGTGAAAGTTGTTCCTGCCTGGGGAGTCAGACCAGATGACCTTTAAAGGTCCCTTCCCACACAAAGCATTCTGTGATTTTATGATAAGAGCACTCAGTTTGGGGGCTTCTACTATTTTGCTTAGTTGGAAAGAAAATAAGTTTCTGAATTTCAAACTGATTACCAGAAGTTAAACAAGGAAGTTGAGGGGGAAAATAAGAACTTGGAAGCATTAAATTTTAAAGACAATGTGTTGCAAGCTGATATAAAAATCACTCAGAGGATGAGGTGTTTGATCAAGAATGCACAATAGAGATAACAATATAATCTGAGAGAGACAGTTCTTCTAGTCTGTGATCTGTTATTTATAAGGAGAAAACGTGGTCAGTGTGCAATCCTCAGTCTCCTAGTAGAAACTACAGTTTCCTTGTTACACAATAAGGACTAAATTGGTGTTTTCTTCAAGCTGTGAACAGGGAGCAGCATGTGGCTTGTCTGTTCCAAGAATAAACCCAGGAACTAGACTGTGTTTTGAGGTTCTTACTTTTTTCTGTTTTCTTTTTTCTGTTCTTTTTTTTTTAAGAGTTCAGAGACTCCTTTAGTTTCACATCTTGTAGAAAAGAGAGAGTGTTTCTTTCTGTGGTACAGTGAATGAGCCTGAAAGCAGATGTGCTATTGCCTCTGTAATTCTAAATCCTCTAAAATGGATGTAATCCTGCCCTGAAGTTGTATCTGTGCATCCAGCTTCTCCAGGTTGGACAGGGGTACAAAGGATAAAAGGATTTCTTCACAGGGCTTTCAGAGTGAGACAAATCATTATAATTGGGAGAAGCATTTTTTTTATGCAAAAGGCATTTTTTCTCGTAAAAATAATTTGTATTGTATTAGTTACAAGCATCGTGACATCTCAAAGGCCATCTAGAAGAGTATTTTAAACTTATAGTAAGTGTTTTATCTCTTCCTATCAGAAACTGCAAGCTGGCCAGTTCAGATATCTCTGCCAGGTATAGCTCCTGTCCAGATTTGTTTTCCTCCTTATTTTAAAGGTACACAAAACAAACTTTAATAAGGCTTCAATGTCTGTTTTCAGATTGACTCTCATTGAGCATCAAGACAACAATACTGGAACAATTTTATAGGGAGTTTGGTAAGGTAGATGCTTCTGGGATGCAAAATTATATGTCATGTAACAGAAGCTAATGTTGAAAGGAAAATCAGATAAAATATTAGTGCAAGTTAAAAAGCAGAAAAATTTAAATATTAAGTGGAAACACTTTCCTCTTGAACAAACACAAAAAACCAATCTTTGTGAAGAAATGTTAGATACCTTACCAGAAAATGTCTCAGTTTATCCTTTCAGTTTGTTTCACTATGTTGTGACCTAATACAAAGAAAGCAGTAAGAAAGAATAATTTTGTCACTTTTGACATCCAGTTATTACAAGAAAAAGCAGAAAAAGTCCATCTCTGCTTCAGTGTAACTACAGAAAAGAACCATGACAAAAAAGCTTGCATTAGGCTAGGGTTTGAAAGCATAAAAGAAGCTGATATGAGTCAAACAATTACGATGTATTTAAACTAAAAAATGTTAAAGCTTTCACTTTAATTTCTGTTATTGTTGGAGGTATTTACATCCAGCAGTTTCCATCCCCACCTTTTTCTAGAGAAATGGAATACTCTAATGGCATGCTTTAGTGTTAGATTGAAGACGAAGAAGGACAGGATGGCAATCCTTTCTCTTAAAATAACCTTGATGCATCTATTAGATCTTGTAGCAAGTGTAACCCTCCACTTAAAATTAAATGAAATTTTTGTTATGTACATAGTTTCTTTGCTTACCACCACACTAAATTCTAGGTTTCTTCTTCTGCCTTTTCCTCATCTTTCTAAAAGCAGCATATACTTTTCAAGTCTCTCTCATCCTTCACAATTCTTTCATTTAATTTAGCTGAATTTTCCTTATCTTATTTAATAGATTACTTCTACCTTTTTTTTCCCAGTGATTTCCTTCTTTTGCTTCAGTATATCAGGACAGTTTTATTCTAGGCAAAGAGAAAAAACCTTAATGAAGGAGTGATGGAATATTATATGGCAAATAGCTCTGTGAACTTTTTGATTTTGGGGAACTGAAGTTGGAAGAAATGGAGCAAAATAAGGGTATAAATATATACATACAATTTCAGTACCAGGAAGGTACAAATAGCATGGCAAAGGCAATTCTGAGGGCATGTCATAATTATAAGCTTGTTAAAGTGACTTAGCTTTGAGTCCAAGGCCACTGTTTCAAGCATTGCCATTGGAAGAAAGGCATGTTCCCACTCTTAGAACATCCCTTGAAAACACTTTCTTTATTTTTGCTTTATCAACTGCAGGGACAAGTCACAAGAGAAACTTGAAAACACTAAGACAGGCTTGAGATTTAAAAAATAATACCCAAAGTGCCTCTAACTAGGACTGCCAAAGAAAATAAGAGGTCCTGTTGTCTCACTGCCTAGTAAGTGAAAACTCCCTTCCAGAAAGATGCTAGCAGCTGGTAGCTGGACCTGAGTTTGGTTGCAACAGTCAGAGAGGAAGGCAGTACTCCAAGGGAAATTTATTATAGCAACATTTAATCATGGGGCAAAGGAAAGATCACAGGTATTTTGTTTTTCCAGAAACATATCTGGAATAGTTTAAAGAGCTGGAGATAAGGGGAGAAAGCAAGAAAAGGAATCCATCCTGTGTTTTAGCAGACTGAAAATCAATGTCTACTAAAAAGCAGAAATTCAATACTATGAAAAAGATACAGCAGATAATCAAAACAACCAGTAAAAACTGAGCACTACTAGATGAATAAGGGCATCATGCTGGCAAATGGGGTGTTGAGTCTTTGAACACAGGAATTAAAGGTGTGCAGGAGTCAGTGTAATCAAGAATTAAAGCATCTCTTCAGAAACAGTTTTGAAAGCTCCTTTGGATTCTCTGGGCTCAGATGCAAAATGCGTGTTATGATCTCAGTTATCAGCAACCCTACATGAGAACAAGAGGAAAGAATGATAAACTCAGGGTGAATGCAAAAGTCTTCATCCTTTCTGGAGAGGTGGATTAGGAATTAGAGAATTCTCATAATTATACTTGCATTAATATTCTGTAGCAACACTATCCTCCTTAAAAAGAAAGGGCTTTTTTTTTTTTTTTTTTTAAGTGGAGAAATTATGCCAACAGGGTATTTTTGTTTTGTAGTAGGCCTGGGTGTCTTTTTGCTAAACAAGTTGGTAAGAGAAAGTCCTAACTATTGAGTTTATAATCTAAATAGATGTGTGAAAAAGACAATGACCAGACTATTATCTTTCTTTAGCAGGTGGTACAAACTGATCAGCTGGCTAGTCCACAATTAATAGGCAGTCTGTGGCAGAGCTTTACCACAGATTGTTTTTCCTGAGTATCAAGACAGTGAGTTTGAAGAGAAACTTCAGGCAAACATGGCTGCTCTATGTGGGAGAACAACTCAGTGTAGGAAAAGAGAATTCATAGGCATAAAAATTAAAATATTGGATAGAAAATATGCTTACATTTTTCTTTTCAAAGTTTGCTAATTTGGGAGTACCATTCCTAAACCATGACATGGAGCAACCCCAACAACCAACCCCTGATCAAATGCAGAGATTAAACACACTGTGTATTCAGAGAGGAGTATTCAGACTTGGTTCAGGGTGGTCCCAGACAGTCTGCTTGGGACAAAGCATTGAACACTTGTGCTTTTTAGTGCAGAGAAGTGCAAAAGTAATGATAAATGCAAATATGTTTATTGGGATGAAAGGGTTTAATGAGGAGGTCTTAATTGCAATGGGTTTTGACCATCCAATGGCAACAGGGAAAGAAGAAAGAAAAAACCCAAAAGAATGAAAGCTGGAGCAAATATCAGCTATTTATGAACTGAACTCAGAAGGGAAGATAGGACAACATGAAAGAGACTTGGATTTTAGAATATAAGGAACTAGAATTGTGCAAGATCTATCCTAAATGAGATGGCAAGGGAAGAGTTAATGAAAGAACAATAGAAAGAAATAGAAAACTGTCTGCAGAAAAGGTCATGAAGGTGATTGTGGTGGCCACTTTGAGACCTTTTATAAATGTGGTATGACAAGAAGACAGGGTCTGTTTATGCAGGAGCACATCATGTAGGAGAAAACATATTGCCTGTCTCTGCAAGTTTGTTGGGAATTTGAGCTGAACTAGTATTATTCTTAGTACTTCAAATATCAAAGATGTATACAGTCTGAGAAAAAAGAACAAAAGCTATTAACTTGATGTTGGGATGGATAACCAAGCAATTGTTTGGTTAAGTGACTATAAGGATGCTTATTAGATTATAATATTTCAAAGATATTGTGAAGGCTGAAACCCTAAAAACCAGGAGGAATGGCATAGAATGGTACCAGTGATGTAAAGGAAAGGGAAAATTATAGGGTGCGTTTAGACTGAGTTTCCAACTGGAAGGTGTTAGGCCAAGCAATGGTTTCTCAGAGCAGAGGAATATAAAAAATAAAAATTGTAAATAGACTTAATGGAAAAAATTCTGGTTTTATGGAGGGGAACTCAAGTTTTATTTTAATTTAATGCATAACACCCTGCTGCTGAATATTATCTCTTGTCCCACAACACATTCAAAATCAATTCCAGTGTTTCCACTTTGTTTGAAACAGCCCTGCATCTGCAAGTTGAAGACTGGCAACAGCTGTTTCATGGCAAGACAGCTTTCTGCAATTTCAGTTGGTCAGCTGTACTGTGGGTTTTTTACATCTTCAGTTGATGGTCAGCTTTCTGTCACATTTGTGATTATTTTTCTAATCCCTGACTGTGCAGTCCCAGAAAACTCTCTCCAGTTTTCTAAGGCATCTGGTGATATAGTCAGGCTTTAGTCCACAGAAATCTAAATCTTCTGTAGAGTTACAGTTCTCAAACAGCAGTTGCCAATTGTCTGAATGCAGATGAGTTTGGTTGCAATCTTTTTGGGTCAGCCCCACTTCTAGAATTCATGAGTTCCTGCAGTGTAGTTCTCTAGACACCAGATCTATACTTTACTCTCTCCACACTGGTCCTGTTTCTGTTTTGTTGGCAGGATTCTGAGAATGGCTGAATCTCAGACTAAACTAGCTCCCCTACAATATTGATTCAGGGGATGAAGGAAGGACTCTATATTGTTATCAAACTAATGATTTTTGATGCAATAATTTAATTTTCAACTCAGAAAGTGAAACACAAGCTGCCCACTCTGGTAGGCTCCTTGTGCCAGGTATATTGACCAGTTATTTATGTCAGTCATTAGCCAGCATGGTGCAAGTTCAGCAAACCATTTTGTTGACTTTGCAATTACTGCAGATTGTTCCACAGCCAGGTGCAAAATGCTGAGGTTTATGACTGAGATTTTGTTAGCCAGGCCATTTGCTGATATTTTGCTACTCAGTACAGTTTAAGCAAGGATGCAGCAGTACCAGATGTCATTGACTGCTGAGAGATCTACAGACTCAGAATCATAGCACATGTACTCATCCAACAGTTCCTGTTAGAGTCCACACACTCTGTTAAACATCTGCTATAACAGAATCTGCCAACAGATAAAAGTAAGCTATTGCTTTTTCAGGGTATGGAAATTGCATAGAGTCAATCTTACCATAAGTGTACAAAGTGGCATATTTTAAATGATTGAGAATGTGACTTGTTAAACCTTACAAATGAAGAACATTTTCACTTTGTGACCTATAACCATATATTGCCCATTTGTAGAATAAGGAAATGCTGCTTTGTGATGCACTAAGTAGTTAATCACTGATTCCAATCGATCTTCATAACATTTCTCTAATGCCTTGAATCTCAGATCTTCCTTCTGCATGCTCTGCATGCCAAGACTGGGTGACTTATAAAAAAATACAGCTCATTTGAGTGCGAAGTCAATAGAAGCTCACTCCCTAACTGCCCTACTGTGGCAGTACAGAATGCCAGATTTACTTCCTTAGCATAAACTGCTGCTAGAAAAATCCAGTGCTGTTTGTAATGCCAGACACAGCCACAACGCAGTTTGGGTTAGAGATATGAGCATTGATCTTTCAGAAGATTTGCTGTCTGCACTTGTTTTAATTTTATGTGTGCTCTGCTCTGCTAGACTGAGAAATTCAGTGCCAACTAAGACATTTCTTCCCCATTGTTACCTGTGGAATGAAAACAACAGGACTCAGATAAAGCTTGGATGCCTGCTTTACAATAAGCAGCCATTCTGGGCCACTTGGCTACAGGATTGATTAGCAGGGCAAGAAAACAAGAAGCTGTTCTCTTCATCCCCATGTTTCTGTCGTTCAGAGCACTGAAGGGGGAGAGCACAGAGCTCTGCATGGGGGAAAAGGTCCAAAAATGATCCATATTCATTTTCTTGTTGCTTCAGTTTTGCCACTTGAGGAACTAATATAGCTTCCTTATTCATTTAGATACTTTCATCTCTCAAGGTACACTCTTTACAGTTTACTTTCTGAAACACTGCTGAAAGAAGAAAACACTGAAGGCCAGACCAAAATGGGAATAGATAATGAATAAAGAGGACTTTTTGGAATAACTTAGCTTTCACTGCCAACAATTAGGGATGTTTTTTTCATGCAGTAGCAAATTAAAATGAAGAACTGGGTTTTGAGGTGGTGAAAATGAGCAGTGTATTTCCAAACCCTTGAGATACAGTGGAAGAAAAACAGGATTTGGATTTAAAACAGTTTAAGTTTAAAATTTTGCGAAAACAAGACCTCAATAATAAGGTGCTACATAGCTTAAGTCAAAAGCCATCTGACTGTAACTTTGGCTCAATCAAGTTTCATGACTGCCTCATATACATCCATGCCTTAGACAATTTAGCTTTTCCATGATTAATACATTTTTCTTTTTTTAATATAGAAAAAAGGACCAGTATAATTAATTTTGTATAGCATTTTGAAGAAGGAATGCTATACAGATTAATTATTTTTATACGTATAATCTTTTTAAAAATCATACTGATGTGAGCAATACAATTGTTATCTAGAAAGTGGAACAAAGTGGAAAATCATACTGAATTCAGCCTTAGATTAGAATTCAAATAACATTATTGAAATTCTTCTTTAGACCTACCTTTAAATACTATAACTTCCTGCTTGGTAACAAAAATTTAATTCAGACTTTTTTAGGTGTGGAAAAATCCACATACTATATTAAGTATAACATGAAGTAATGTAAATAAGCCTAGTTTCTTTTTTCCTATACAATACATTTTTGAGTTATATTCAGACAATAAAAGTAATTGATTTTTACACAAGAACTAAGGTTTGCTCTTGTGAAACCCAGTAGCAAATGGTTTTGAGTTGGAAACATTTCCTGCTATCATTATAACACAAATAAGAAAGTAGCAAGACCCCATTAATATACATTGTTACAGAGAAATTACAAATAGGTTATATGTGAGGGTGAATTTCAATCAACAGTTTCATCAATGTGATGGATATTCCATTAACAGTCTCATTTTCATCTCACTAGTTTTCCAACAGAAAGAATTTACTGACCCTGCATGTACTTGGTTGTAATGAGGCTTCATTTATATTTTCACCACCAAAATACCAGCATGATTAAATTTTAAAATGGAAGGGGGACAAGGTCATTTCTATCAGTAAAGAAAACCTTTAAAAAGAAACCATTTGATCCCACAAAAGTGACTGCAAATATCTCTTTCTCTTTCTTTCTTTCTCTCTTTCTTTCTTTCTTTCTTTTTCTTTCTTTCTTTCTTTCTTTCTTTCTTTCTTTCTTTCTTTCTTTCTTTCTTTCTTTCTTTCTTTCTTTCCTTCCTTCCTTCCTTCCTTCCTTCCTTCCTTCCTTCCTTCTTTCTTTCTCTTTCTTCCTTCCTTCCTTCCTTCCTTCCTCTCATCCTCTCTTTCCCTCTTCTCTTTCACTCTCTTTCTCTCTCTCTCTCTCTTTGAACCTGCAGTACAATGTTGTCCAAGGCAGAGAATTAAATACTGGAGCGAGGGGATAACACTTTGGGGCACAAGAGTAATCTATTTACCTGTATAAAATCCAGTCTGGCCATCTGTAGTGTTTCTGTCCCGCTTCTCCTGGACAGATGAACAAATTTGTATTAGTGAGTTGTAAATGGCACTCGTGTGCCATCTCTAGGAAGCCTGTTTCAGTGTCTGACCGCTGAGCTTTGGTCAGCTGTAGAGTGATCAGGCAGCTGGACTAGTCCCTGCCAACTAGAACTATTCCACGCTATGCTGTGCTAAAAAAATACGTGTGAAAACCATTGAACCAAATGAAACCAGAAATTCAAAACTTTCTGGCCCTGTTGGAGTCCTGGGAAGGCACAGCTGAGGCCTCGGTGACTGGTGTGAAACACTAAAGCGGAGCACAAGGCACAGGGGGATGCAGTGGGCAGTTGTTCTGCAGCAGCCCCAGGCATGTGTGCCAAGTGCTGCGGGTGAGGATGGCCCATTGTGATCTCACACAGTGCTGGATTTCGGTGCCAGTGATGACAGACCCAACCACCCAGTGAAGCATTATGATGTCTCATAGCTGTAGAGGTGGTCTGGGAGGGGAAACCTTACCCTGAGAAGCTGGGAAGGTTTCCTTCCTGGGGGACTTGAGCATTTCTTCCACCTGTCCCCAGGCCAGCCAACAGCTGTGGCCTCTCTCCCTCTGCTTGCTTGACATCCGCAGCTGCAGCGCTAATGAGAGGGAGCAGCTCAACATCCCGAGCCAGCCCTTCTGCCACAGAACTTCCAGCACCTTCCACGTCTCCCTTGGCAGGACATGGCGAGCGGTGCCGAAGAAAGCGCAGGGGAGAGCGGCTCTGCTGCAAGGGCAAGGCCGCTGAAGGCAGCGGTGCGCTCGGAGTGCCCCATCTGCCTGGGAGCCGTGAGGAAGCCGGCCTACGTGGCCTACTGCATGCACCAGTTCTGCTTTAGGTGCATCCGGCACTGGGCCCAGGGCAGGGAGGACTGCCCCGTGTGCCGGCAGGGCCTGGAGCAGGTGCTGCACTCCGTGCGAGGCGACGATGACTACCAGCTGTTTGTGGTGGGCCTGCCGGCCCGCCTGCACCGGAGGATGGCCGTGGACAGGGCCCGCAGCCGCTTCCCGCAGCGCCGCTACGACCTGCGCAGGCGGCCGGCCACCGACCCGCCCGTGGCTGGCAGGAACGAGCCTGTGGGCGCCGGGAGCTCCCAGGGGCAGGGAGCAGCTCCAGGGCTCTCCAGGGCCCCAGCCCAACCGGCTCCTGCAACCGGCACTTCTCAGGAGCCAGCCCGTGGGACTGGCCCTGGTGCGCCTCCGGACCCACACAATGGCAGAGAGTAGCTGTGGCCCCTCTACTGTTTCAATGAACACTTTGGTGAATGGAAAGAAATGGGTGACTGTGGCCTCTCTCTTTCCCCCAGCCCAAAAATCCAGACTTCTTGACCCGTTGAGCAAAGTTGTATATATTAGTCTTAATAAATTCAGATAGCCGTCCTACAAAGGTGAAGCAACATACTCCTGAAAAAACATCTTAAGAAACTATATAACAGCCATGTTCAATATTAATGTGATTAAGATAAGAGAAAATAGATGTCTATTCATACCTTGATTTATACATGTCATAATTAAAAAAAAAAAAAATCCATGATGCTCCTTTGCAGTATTTAGGCCATATTGTCCTTTTTAAAAACTGAATCAGAATGTCAAGGAAAAACACATTACCATAAAAACAGGGCTGAAAACAAATGTCAGGAAATACACTTTATGTTTGTCTGAATCTGAAAACTAGAAGACATACATATGCATCTATGAAGACATCTAATCTGCGTTGAACCACTTGATTTATGGTATGACTCAGATACCACATGATATTTCCTTACTATCAGAATAAAGCCTATCAAGAAATTAGAAAATGTCTTTTGTTTTTTTATGTCTCCCAGTAATAATAACATTGAGCACTCTGTTTGTTAAGTGTAATTAGTACAGAGTGGAGTTTTGACAGTAGTAAGTGGTAATATAATTACAGATGCAAACTGTCTCCTAACACATAGTTAAGTCAAATTTCATATGCAGAAGAGTTTGTATTATGGTTGATACATATTCATAGGCAGACACACTTGATGTCATCTCTCAGCTAAAAACTAAAGAAAAACTAACTGTGCACATCCTTCACAATTACTTAAACTTGCCATGAATCCAAATTGGATATTTGTAGTCTTTTTTTCCAGGCTAATAGAACTGTCGTCCTTTTAATTCCATGATTGAAAATAGACATCTCTCCATTTTTAATGATTCAAGGTCATTATACATAGCCAAGCTTAAAAGAATTTGTTTTATGAATAACATTGCAAGCAGAGACACATTAAATGAGAGAGACTGGTGAAGAACTTGGAAGATCCATTGCAGCCTAGACAAAATAGATAAAACTGCATTAGGGTCAAGAAGTCCCTGGAGCTGTTACTTAGCACCTGGGACAGTATTAGGGCCAATATCAAGGATGCTTGCCCCACTCTCCAGATATTGGCTAATGGCTGCTGTTCCTACTGATAGTTCTGTCCCTGTGGTCTTCTTCTCATTCTACCTCATTTTCTTCTCCAAAAATAAAATAAAAGTGAACAAGAAAAATCCAGGTCAGTTAAGAGACAGCTGATGGAATAAAAGGGAGAAGTGTAAGAAGCTAATTAATAAGATGGGAGGGTAGCTATAGGTTTTTCTACCAGGACATCTCTTTTCAGAACATCAGACAAACTTATTACATAGGCTGGTTTAAGGGGTGGTGGTGAAAATGAGCAGAAAAAAATCCCTAATATGTAATTGAGAAAGCAGGGCACAACTGGGACTTACCTTGGCTCTGCTGGTAAATATGTCCTTGGGTTTTTGGAGTATATACACAATGAATGTGTATGATCAGTGTATGACAGACATATCTATATTACAATGGGAATAGATAGAAAATTTGGTTGTATAGATGACTAAAGATATTTCTTCTCAGGAGGACAAATCCAACATATAGATCTCTTTTGCAGTTTGGGAAACTAACCCCGAAAATAGAAACTTGGAGGCAGCCAGTTTTCTACATTTAAATTCATGCAATGCTTAAAAAGTAATAACAATGCTTAGATTTGTAGGACTCCTTTCTTCATGCTCCCAACACACTTTGGCCAGAGAATATTATTCTGCAGGAATTTGAGCAGCTGAATTCCCCACAGCAAATAGTTGAAGATTCCTTATTTCAAGGTAGAACTGGCAAAGCAATAACAGGCATTGATTTCACATCTGTTTGGCTATTCAGATCAAAAATGCTTCTGCAATCATCCCATTAAAGAAGAAAAGTATAAGCAGAAGACGTACCTGCCAACCACAGTTATTCAGCACTGAGTCAGATCTGTCAGACTCTACATCAGATCACGAAACTTTATTCTTTGAATTGTTTTACCTTAGTTTTTAAGACTACAGATAATGTCATTACACCACTTAACTTGATTGTACGTGATCCATATTATAGGCTGATTTATAGGCTGTTTCAAGGAGAGGTGAATTTAAACCTGAAAGCAGGTTCTCAGGCTAGGACACAAATGGAGATCCTTTTCAAAAGCAATTTACTTTTTCTTAGTGCAAACATGGTAGGTCAAATTTAGAAACAAAACTTCAGAAAAGATACCCTAAAAACAATAAAAGACTTAAAACCACTGAAAGTAATAAAAGGGAACTTCACAGATCTCACAGAAAAGGTTGTGGAAATATGGCCATGCAAAGAAGTAAAATCAAACACAAATAACTGATCTTATTAAGATTAGCCCCAGTAACATTGTGACAAGCTTTAATATGGCATCTTCTATCCTTGCTTTGGTCTTTCTGTTACATCCAACATAGCTATTCCAGCACATGCTCATTTCCCTATCTGTTCATCAGCTGCTCTGCTTTTGGGACAGATATTCCCAGTTAGATCAGCATTATAGCTCAGCACTGCATGGCTTGATGCACAACCTGCTTGTGACCCACACCATGAAGTCTTTGAGCTGGCACATGGCATACAAATAATGCATAAGAGCCCCAAGAGCTTCTGAGAGCTCTTAAAATCTTTCTCTGGAGACCTAAGTGTAACTTCTCACCAGCTCTGTGAGCACAAACTTCTAGGACAGCTGTAGTTAAAAGTACAGGAGAAACTTGTTCTTTCAAATTAGGTAAAATTTAAGTCCAAATTAATCCAGCATCTTATTAATAGCTACCATGATCTAAGGTAAAATTGTTTCAGGCCAAAGCTCAGCTACAATTACAGCAGCAGGATACACCTGTCTGATTTGTGCTTAGAAAGCTGCAAATGTCTAAAGACTTTACTGTCCTTTATTGTTTGTACCATCACAAGTGTGGTGCCTGGGACCAAAAACTGAGGTGCTATGAAAACAAAAAAGGTAAACATAGTAGTTGACAAAATGGTAAACAAAAATAAACGTGATGTGTTGGTCATGTGTTAGGAGGAGAGTTGTGAAGGAAAGTTGTGTCTCATAAGTCATCTACCTGGGGGAGAAAGAAAAGGAAGCCTCCAGAGAGAGCCAAGTTCTTTTATGCCCTGTGGTAAGCAGGGGAGCCCAGAGGGCTGGACAGAAGTGCAGGAGAGTGAGGGCATCCTGTGAGACTTAATCCATGGGCTGGAGGACAACCAAGAAAGGGTTTTAAACAGCCTAAACTATAGAGAAAGAAGAGAAATAAGAGGAAGCTCTTTCTCACAGATAATATGAATTATCAGCAGTTAGGTAGGAAGCAAAGAGTAGAAATGATTGTTCAGTTGTTGTAATAGAGAGAAATTACCATGGGGAGAATTGCTCTTACACTGCTGTTTCTCAGCATTCTCCTGAAAAATCCAGAAAGTGGAGATATGCACAAGATATCAAGGTTTGCTAATGATATATTATTCAAACTTGTCAAAACTAAATTGACTGCAAAGAGTTTCACAAGGCTTTTGATTGAGACATAAAGCATCTGATGAAATTTCTATTCAATAACTGCAATGTCATGCACACAGGGAAAACACAGACCTAACTTTATACACAAACAGATGATGATAAGCTTGAAATGAAATATTACCAGTTAGGAGTCATTGTAGATAATTCTCTGAAAACAGAGCAAACAAATGCAGAAAACTAGTAGAGCCTTTCTGCTGGATCTTAGGAACAGGGACCACCCTTCAAGAATGAAGAAATTAGTCCACTAAACCTGTGCTAATGAGGACTTAAAAAATTCACTTGTATATTCATTTTAATTGATGCTAAACCTAGTAAAAAAATCATCTGAAATCACAGTTCATGTTCTGGGTAAATGCTTGAGTAGTTTAAATTCATGTCTGTGTTGCTTGGGAAATTCAGGAAAAGTTTCAAGGAAAAACTTTGTTTCAGTCTAACCTGATAACATGAGGCAAGATGAACCCTGAGGACTCATGGAAAGACCCAGTGGGCAGGTTGATTGAGAGGGCTCCATACTGGGACATATGGTAGGGCAAAAACTGGTGGAAGCTTATTTAACTCTGTGCCTCTGACAAGGCATACCAGCCAGAGATGCATCTTCAATTCTGTCCTATCAATTCCTTCACACAGAGCAGTACGAATCTAAATAAATGACCATAATAATTCACTTTAGAAAAAGGAGGGCTGTTTTCTCAAGAGCCCTCCCCCATCTTACAAGCACAACACAAACAAGCACATTTTGATTGTTCAAAGTCCAGCCATCTCTTCTTCCATATGCAGCTTAGGAATACTCCTGTGTACATACTTTCCCCTCTCTCTCTTCCAAATACTGAGCAGAAGCTTGGAGTGCCTGGAATTCTACCTGCATTATTCTTTGACAGGAAGAACTAGAGTGCAACTTCTGTCCAGTGACCACAAGTTTTTGCCTAGAGAGGTAAAAAAAATAAAAATAAACAACTTCACAAAAACCTTGCCAATTTTGACAGTACCAAAGGCTACCAGAGTTGAATGTTTTTGCATCCATACAAATGTCATTTTCACTAAAAATAGCAAAACAAATCATTCAAACTGATCTCAAAATCTGATCTCCATGGTACAACAGGATCCCACGGAATAGCAGTCAATTCAGAATAAACCTATTCAGTCCACTCCTGTGCCAACTGAGTGCAGAACTTCGGCTAACACAGTTAAGGACTTCTTCTGGGGAGTGATCCCAGATACATTTCTTTTAGCTAAGGAGAAATATGGATCACAGTCACAAACCAATATGCTGGGTACTACATGGGAAAAACAAGTTAGGTACAATCTGATTTTGAGAAAAGCTACAAAAAATCCTAAAAATACTCCTAAAAGCAGGTACTACAGCATTTTGGGAGAGATATTGAACTGTGCTCAGCAGTCAGAGAATCAGCAGGAGATAGACACCAAAATAACACCCAAGCAGGATCCATTAGCACAGCAAGCCAGCTTTCCATGCAACCAGGCCATTGACAACGTTGGGACAGACACAAAACACCACAGCCAGCACTGTCTTGTTGCCCACTTCCCTTGCCTCTGCCAAGTGGAGCCCATGTTCTAGCCCTCACCTGAACCAGGTCTCGATGTTTTCCAATAGTTACATGGGCAAATGGGGAGGATGGGGGTGATATCAGAGTTGAGGGTGATTAAGGAAAATTGAAAACCTGTTTTTTCTGCTGGAGCTGACCAACATTTCTGAAAAAGGCAGAGGCAGATGAAAGTTGTGCTCAAGCACTTATAAGCACAAGTAGCTACAGGCACAGATAGGTAACTAAAATATTAAATGGGAAAAAAAGGAAATATTTACTTAAATCAGAATCAACAGGCAAGCCAAACAGCATCAGTCCAAATACCACTCAGAAAAAGCTAGAAGCTAAACCAGACTATCCACTCCAAGTATTAATAGAAATGTTATGTCTTGCCTTTACCTTTGGGCAGAAGAGAAAACATAAATATAAACTCTTGATAGCCTGTGACAGCCTGACCCCATCAAAGCCAAGTAGCACATACAGCAATTGTACTGCAGGCAGAGCACTTATTTCTGTTGAAACCTGTGTTCAAAACACTGCCCATTACATGGATCACAAAGGTTTTTTTTGTCAGGCTATAACTGATCTGTTTATGAGTGTATGAATCTGAAACATTCCCTTGCAGGGAAAGACAGGTGTGGGTTTGGGGGAGATCCAGTGGACGGCTGTAAACCAGCAAGCTTTTCAATTCTGTTCTTCACTTTTTGGGTGAGAACATATGGATAAATCGCCTATGTCAGCTGTGCTTTTGTAATTTTGCATGCAATGTATTTTGCAAATATTTTTAATAAAAAAGATGTAATACCTTTTTGATGGATTTGAACCTAGTCTTCACCTTTCTCCCTTAGTTACTGCTTTGCCCCAGGAGACCAAAGTTTTGTTGCTAGGAAATCACTGTGCAATCAAAATTTTCCAAATAAAACTTTTCTTTTGAAAATAAAAGCTTCCTATTAGAAGAGACTTTTTACAATTTACTTTATTCAGTACCTGGCCTTCCAACAAATGCCTTTCTACCCTATACTGCTTTCCATGAATTAGTCCTGGCATATCAGACAGCCCCGCCACTGAGTTGCTCATGAGAGCTAACAAACACAGGATCTATACAAGCCCTATTGGACAGTGCACCTGTCTCTGCAAGAAATTCCTCAGGATGGGAGCACAATAAAAAAAGTGATAAAGTGTGGCTTTAAAGTGTTATACCTGTGTTATCTACATGATTATTCCTTACTTAGCATTAATGGTGACATTGCATTCTTTCACTGCAAGATCTGTCTACAGTACCTAAGTCAACCTCTCCCACATTTTAAAGAATATTTTATTGAAAAATTAAGGTAATTCACAGCATCATAATCTGCCATAAGATTGTCAGAGTTCTCCAACCTGCCTTTTTCTCTAAAGAAAAAAACCCCAGCCATTATCTTTTAATAGATGTCATTAGAATTTGTAAAGTCACTACTAGGTTTAAACTGTGTCACTTTGCATTTTCAGTACTTAAAAATTATGATCTTGTTTCTTGTTTTTGGTGCAAAAACACTTTCCAATTTATCAAAGAAATAACACAAGAACTTCATAGTCTAAATAAAGAGCATTTCAAATGCTCTTTAAATGCATCTATTAACTTCTTTCTCCATGGACCTGATGCTAAATACACTGTCAAATCCTTGTGGGAATAAATGAGAATTTAAGAACACTAAGTAGAAGCCATAGCATATAACTGTCTGAAATGAAGTGAGAATATTATAAATGTATTTTCTCTTGCTGTCAGACAAGATGGGAACTAACCTAGTTCAATTCTGCCTTGGAGTTCACAGCCTTATTTTATCTGATTGCAATACCTGCTCAAGGATCATAAAATAATTTGTTAGGGAAAATATCCTATTCACCTTACACAGGTTGCTGGTGCACGATATAAATAACAAGAACATTTCCAGCTCTCCATTCTGACCCCTCAAAGACTGCTCTCCAGATTCCCTGCCCTACCCAAAGTCACCAGTGTGCAAATCACACCCTGTCCGCCTATGGTCCACCATGGCCTTATGTCTCAACATGGCAGGAGAATGTTGAAGGCAATTGCTAACCTCCAAATTTTATTTCTGCAGTTAGTTAAAGGGAGTCTGTTTTAGAGCTGGTACAATTAGCATGGCCTCAAATACGACATTCATGTGAAGCTGGATAAAGCAAGACAACAGTGAGAGGAGAGTGTTTTCATTGACATACGAATATTTCCATGGTTCATATCCTTTTCCCAGGATAAGGCTATCTTTCAGATGCTCAGAGATTTGAGGATGACCATTGCAATGCTGTAGAAGCAGCAAATATAAAGATAAGGCCATAATTATATATATAAACTGTAGTGCACTGCTCCATGGAAACTGTCAGTAGGTTTCCAAGGCAGCCAAATCAAGAAAAGAACAAGGTTTTAAAAGAGTGAAGTACAAAGAACGGCAGCTAACAGCTTGATGTGCTAGGACGTAAATTCTGGAAAGTGCTTAAGCCCCACTGGATGTCAATGGCAGTTGTGCTCTTAAATCACTGAGGACTTTCTGAAAAGCCCAGCCAGAAGCACTGGGCCTTGATGTGTGTGACTGATTATTCATTGTCCAACACAGCTGTCCTGTAGCTGCACTTTCATTCTACCCTGCGCTCTGCTCTGGGGCTGCTCCCCCATCTTCTCTCTCCACAGATGCTGTGCTTCAGGGGACTGTTATTCCTCCTCATCCTTCTCTTCCTCTCCCCAGCCTTCATATCCATCTCCCCAGCTCTATATCCATCAAACAGCCCAACAACTCTATGGCCTTTCTAACAACTGGGAATGTGATGCCAAAGCAGTGCCTGCCCTAAGGGCCAATCACCAAAGAAGGTTTGGGCTGGCAGGGAACAGCAGCTTTTATCCATTCCTGTCTCACAGGTATTTCTGCATATCAGCCTGACTTGGCAACAAGAGGAGGGAGAGACATGCTGATAAGCACAGCTAATGTGGGCTCTGAGGAAGTCAAGCAGCAGAACTCTTTTTTTTCCTAAAAAAAAAAATTCAAGAGTAGCTTGTTGTTTTGGAAGCTGGTTCTACCAAACTGAACTGACCTTGAGCACTGCATTGCTTTCCAAGCTTTCAGCCTTTCCATTTACATTAGAAGAAAACAAAACACTCCAGTGTGCCAGGGTACATGACATCTCAGTAGAGGCTGCAAGCAGCCTGAAAGCTCCGGTATTTTTTAGCAAAACAATTGGAAAACGCCAAAGCAATAAGAAATCTTCTTGAAAAAAGTACAAACCAAGACATAAGTTTAATATGCACTTAAATCATCTTTGTAACATAAACATGCACTAAGTGAGATTTATAAGATTATTATACTCTAAACCAGAAAACAACACCCAAAATACAACAATTATTTCATTCATACATGTGGGAGCCTATAAACTACACAAGAGGAATTATTTTCAAGCCACTTTTTAAGACTTTAGCAATGAGATACAAAAACTAGCGCTAAGCCAATACATAATCAATTATATGAAGACTTTTTTACCCACTTTCTGTGTCTGGAAATTTCCAGGCAGTGAAATCTCCTCAGAGATCAAAATGTAATAAGTCTTTTATGGCAGTTGCCAAAGAAAAGTACAGACCCAATATATTAACTGAAAGTCTTTTCAGCATGGATAGGAAAATTTCCCCTTCCACCTCGAACAGAACTGGAGTTTGGTTTTCAGTGCATTTGCCACTCTAGGTGTAGTCTGAAAACAATGAATATAGCCGTTTTAAAACTAAATGCTCTCAATATCTATCAAGGAAATAAACATGTCAAGCATTCCTTTAATTTAGAGTATAACTAAGATTTAAAACTAGTGATTTATGTAGTTGATTTATAGTGAAGTCTTCCAGCTATGAAGACTTTTTTTTTAACTGAGAAAGATAAATATATAATTATGTTCTGTGCTTCAGCTGAAAATTGATCTCTCTTTTCACAAAGTTTGTGTGAAGAGAGAACCTCCTTCAGGACACTGACCCAGTGAAATACCCAAGAGAGGCTTTAACTACAGAGACATCATGCAGATTATCTTTCTGTTCTCAGATAGAAGGATCTAAGAATTTAATTACAATTAATGCAGAAAGTAGCTAAAATTAAGAGGCTTGACTGGGGATCAGTGAGGGACAGTGGCTTCTCTTGTTGCTTTCAGCACTGAGATTTGCCATCCTGAGCTCTTATTTCAAAAGGATTCAACCTATTTTCACAGCAGTATTTTCTGAAGCTTTTCTGGGGGAAGGGCTATGCTTCACACATTTATTTCGCTGTTACTGAGAGGTTTCTGAGGTAAGCTATTAGAAAAAAGGTCAACAGATAATATTTTGATATTTATTAATATTAAAATAATAATGAAACAAGCAGCACCATAACAACTTGTAGTTAAACCCCGTATCTCTAACCCAGGATGACTGTGGCTATGGCTTGTACATCTTTGCAACCTGCTGCACTTTCAGGTCAAGATGATCTGACAAACACACCCACAGCTCCAGTGCGTGGAATTCAGCATGCATGAAAACTCCCTACACTTTACAGGATCAATGAAACAAACATCATTTATGTCATAAACTCAGATCATTCCTGTCTTTCACAAGGCACAAGCTTTCAGAAGTCATGTGTCTTCCACAGCTTTTGTTGCATGGCTGTCAGATTTTCTGGGGACAGAAGGAGGAGGGAAGGGCAGAGATGTGGAGGAAGGGGTGTCCCCTGTGAGGAAATAGTGGAGCTCCATGGGACAGGCCAAGGGCTGCTGATCCCAGATAGTGGGCAGCAAAGTCCACAGTATTGGAAACCAACAGAATCCTGTCCCAAATTTTAGATATGCAACATTGCCCTCCTGTTAACTAACTGAATAAAGAGTGTTACCAGACCAAGGGCAGGAAAGCATCCAGACAGGAATGAATGGGAAAAATGGCACTGAGACCACAAGGATGATTTTTCTCCAAAGATGTTGAATAAGATCTCTGTTTATGTGATGATTGACCACTGGGCTCCAGGGAAGAAAGTCTTGGACCACCAGAAAGACCAGGCTATGGGTCACCATCCCAGGGGGCCAGTCAAGGGAAGCAAAGGAGATGCAGTCCTGAGGGAGTGGGCCAAAGGAGCCTGGTAAAATACAGGCTCCTTTATCACTTCTAAGCTGCTCCGGAACAGGCTGCACTTTTCATACCTCTATGTTTCCTTTGGGACTTGACTAATGACATCCTAAAGGTCTTAACACATGAATAATCCTCAGTCTGGCTTTCTGTGCAGGTCGTACTCCCTGTTTTCACACTTTACCCTTGAAGTCTGATAAACTGCAGTGATCAAGTAAAACTTATTTATAAATCTACTTATTATTTAAAGCTGTAACTCCCACCAGGCTTTAGCTCACTTTTTATTTTCAATTCCTTACCCATCTTCAGACATTATCTTTGAGATGTGATGAATTTCCCTGGCAAAGAAAATAGTTTTGTCTAAGTTTTTAATACAGTTATTCTGACCTTTTTCTTCAAGCACAGATAAGGCACTTAGAGTTATCTCTTCTGTCATACATTATCATCTTTTCAGAGAAGTAGTTTTGAGAAGTTGTGATAGATGCTTTAGTTTGCATTTTCTTTACCGAGTATGAGGTGAGGAAATTAAGCACACTGTAAATGTATACTGAACTAACTATGTAGAACCATCATACAGAAAACAAAAATTTGAAAATAGAAGACTATCAGCCATTATAAAAGAGTCACAGAAGCCAGAAAAAAATGTTGATTTCCCATGTCTCATTCATTTCATCTCCCTGACACCTTAGGATAATTTTCTATAGAAATTACAGCTTTTACGTGGTTTTCTTTTCTATTAAATTTTAAAATAAATAAGTAGGGAGGTTTTTTAGATTTGTTGAAAACATAATTCCACTCTTATTTCTTCTCAAACTATTTCAACCATTTATCATCTGACTTTTCTCCACGTGTGTTAATTATTTTTTCACTGCTTCTAGTACATCTGAAAGTCCTGCATCATATTTGCCCTCCTTCATTAAATTCCTCCAAGTGTTTTTGATTCCTCACTCCTTTCACTCTCACTGTGATCAAAGAATAATCTACATGTGAAAAAATATACTCACCACAATAAAAACTCTGATTTTTTTCCCAACATACAACATTTTCATGTGTTACTCTCCCTCTTTGGAAGCATCCAAAGACAACTGAGAGCATGCAAGAGAGCAGAAATAGGAATAATGTATCCTTAAGAAAGCAAAGGGAATGCAGGGAGGCAATCACTTGAATTTGCCTTGGTTGTGGTGGCAAAGAAAAAACTACATTTGAAATATACACTGAATACAGAGACAAACCCTATTTACTTGGTATAATACAGAATCACGTTGTGTCACTATATTAGGAGTAGCTTGAAGCAGGACTCTCTTCCTTGGGCTCTTGTGGGTGCCCCAGGATGTCTTTGCTCCTGCCTGCCAACCCGATCTGACCCTGCTTATTCCCTGGCCCTTCCCCACTGGCAGTGTGTCTGCAAGCAGGATGCTGCAAAAAATTAATTACCTGCTGAAAGAATCAGCTTTGGAAACATGACAGATATAATTCACTTGGAAAACAGGTGGACTGCTACTGCAGGGTTCAGGTCCTTGCTCAGGCAGGGAAGGATCTCAGTTCCATAGCCTACCGTCATCTTTATGAAGTGGATACCAGGTAGTATGGCTAAGGAGCGTACTGGAAATCTAAAAATAAAAAGTATTTATTTCCTGTAAATTTAAATGGGCAACAGAATATATTTTGTAATTTTGGAGGTATTTGATCTGTCAGTGTACAAAGTCTATACCAGATAAATATGTTGGGCAGTGCAACATAAAAATGGGTGCTTAAACATAGAAATGGATGGATTTTTCCAAAGATTGCATACGTTATAAAAAAATCAACTATTTTGGTTGTTTAATTTAAAGTTGGATCATTTACATCCTCAGAGGAATAATTAATTTGGAAAATACTTAAATATTCCACCATCAAATGATGGCTAATATTTTTCCATAATTGTCATAATGACAGCTGACTTGAAGTGTTGTATTGATTTCCCTATAAATAACTTTAAGCTGTGGAAGAAATACACTGCATATAATGTGTCTTGGCTTATAAAATAATTTCACCATATTGGAATGAGGACTGATTCTGCTGCAACAGCTTGTAAAGTTTCATTTGGTGTGCAGGGTCTTCTTTGGGTCCTAAAACCTCACCACATCCTTTGGATAAATCCCCTTGATCTTCAAGGCACCACCTAACTCAAGGGCTATATTGCATCATGACTGAATCATTATTCTCAGGTGGGCAGAATGTGATGGATCCATTACAGCACCAGTCTTCTCCCAACACAGCTCATGACCTTTTCCTCAGAAGTTGCCACCTCAAATGTGCTGTATATATGGAGGGACATGGGGAGAGTAAGAAGTTACGATACAGAGGCAACAAGCTGCAACGTCCATGTGCTGCAGCAGAAGCAGACAGCTCATATCTTGCATATCTGGCAAATTCCTGCCAGATGATCCTGCTCACAGTAGGGCACAGATAATCTGACACTTGAAGAGACCCATTACTAAAGCTCTTTCAAGTTACCAGATGAGCCACAAGAACTGAATGCTCAGCACAGAAGGACCCAGTTCATGGAAACCTTCACGGGCTTCCTGAGAGGAACACAATTTCCCTCATGAAACCACAGTGCTGACTGCATGGTTGACAGCTACTGTGACCCAGGATGCCCTGAGCACACAGAAATGTAGCTACTAATGTTGGTAATTTCCACTATTATTACAGAATATTCTGTTCCATATTTGTCATCCATGGCATGTAAGAGTCTGAGATAAGTGGTCGAAACACCGCAGGATGGGCAGTTAGAAGTTACTGTGGGGCACTAAGGGGAAGTTCCAGCCTCCTGAGAGAACTTGATATAAATTGTCTCAATATTTCAAAAATGCCTTCAAACCTCCTCAGCAGCTTGTCCAAAATTCCCATTTGCTATTGGTTATTGCAGCCTGCTGACAGGAAAAAACTACAGATCCTCAATTACCATATTGTAAAAGGAAAAGGAAGAAGCCCAAGAACAGGCATAACTGTCACAAGCAGCTGCTACTTTGCATGAATATTTCCTCCCCTACATGATGAATAAGAAAAATAATAGAAAAATGTGACTCGTAAGAATAAGTCACAAATGTGCGATATGGCATGTCTGTAATGGCTCTGCTGGCCCAGGAAAGACTGGTCTTCTGGCTTGAAATAGAAACCAAACACACCCCAGTCCTAGAAATTCTGGCTTTGAAACAAATTAGTATGTCCAAATACCAAGACATGTTAAAACATATATATATTTTTTTTTTTTTTACTTAAGAGAGAAATGGCTAGACGGGAAAAAATCCTTCCGAGTGACTGAAGGAAGACAGCCAAAGGCTACGCTGAAAAGCAATGTCATAGTCATGTAATGTTTTGCTGAAATTTCAGTTCTGACTTAATTTATTGCTTTTTGCTCCTCCCTACCACTTTTGCCTATCTTGTACAGTTCTATCCTTACCTTACCCCCAGCTTGTGTTTAGGAAGGAAAGAAAAATTTTTCCTAAGTGTAAGAAATCCTGGCAAATGTAGGTAAGGTGACTAGCAAACCATAAAATAAGTTCATTGTGCTCAGTAAAGTGACCATCCTCCACTCATACTCTTATTTCCATTCCTGCAATGTGTTACCCTGAACACAGACCAATTGAATTTCAGAATATTTTGGTTCTGAAGCTCATGGGACTGAATTTGTTCTGAATTTTTATGGACTGACTCAGCATACAGCTCAGCAGAGTAAGGACAAAAACTTGCAGTGTCGAATTCATTTAAAAAGTTGATTAGATTAAAAAGAGGGATACTGCTTGTTATTCCAGCAGCCTAGAGATAACTATTGGGTTTTAAAAAAGCTACCTGCTGTGGTCAATGCTACTGCATTTACCAGCAGAAATTTGATCTACCCAAGTAATATTCTGGCACATTTTAGTTCACTCACCTGTTTCAAATCTGCATTGGTGCCACTTGCTGAACACTGAATCACTGCTGCTCCCACCGTAGTCAGAGGAGTTAAATACAGACCACAAGTTAAACAGGAAAGGGCATAAATTATATTGACCCAAGGACAGCTACAGCGGCCATGAAAATGGGGAAAGTGATCTGTTGTTTATATGCAATGCATAAAAGCATTTCTTATTTTCCATGGACACTTGAGGGAGTCAAAGATTATCATATAGACTATTGGTGTCTGAATAGCGAAGATTTTTTAAACATTATTTTTACTTTTCAGTTCATTCCCTCGAGGTTCAGCTGCATCATTGCTGTGACTGCTATCCACTGTGTTAATGAAAATTTCTGTTAGCATTGGAAAGCTGGGCTCAGCAGCACTGTGTGTCTGCCACTGGCAGTGCTCTTGCTCGGATACCCACTGCCTGGAACTTACACATGTCTGATCTCACTAGTTCAACACAGCAGCCACCCAGTTCGGGCTAGAACTTAAATGCATTCAGCTTAGAGCAGCTTTGCACCTCCAGGGCAGGGCTTGTCTCATTACTTGTTAATTGAATCTCCTTTGCCGTAATATATGACCTAACAGCGATAGCAAATCTCAAACCTCAGCACACACAGGCTTGGTTAATGAATACACAGTAAACTAAATTGCTTTTTTGTGTTTAATCACCGTTAGGAAGTTTTTGGTCCTGTGATATGAAGGCAGCTTCCCTGTTGACTTAACTCCTGATCAGTTGTGAGGTACCTCACCCTTTAACTTAACCTTGCTAATTATGAAAGCCCTAATGTGCCTCTTTTTCCCCCCTGCAGAGTAGAAATTTCTTTGAACTTGAACATACTGTTGCAGGAAGAAAGGCAAAGAGCAGTCATGTTTCTCCTCTCAAGCACTTTTATGGTACCTCTACTCTTTCCCCTGACACCTCATGCTGGAATCACATCCAGAGGTCAGGATGAAGAAAGTCTTAGAGGAGACTCAGTTATGTAGTAACAAATGGTTTCTCATGATACCAAAGCCTCCACTGTCAATTAGTAATTTAAAGAACCCGCTTTTCACTCTGCCCGAAGTTATAACTCTAAAAACAGTTGACTTTAATGATATTCCTGCAGCTTTGTTAGCAAATTGTAAGATTTCTATTTAATTTTGTCCTGGAAGTTTTGAAACAGGAAAATATTTTGCATAATATACTCAAATAGAAGCATAATCTATATTTTTTGCTGTGATTTGAAACATTCAGAATGACAGACCACTCTGTTCACTTTTAAACATGTTGTGTTCTACTTTGTGCTACTCTTCCTCCTCCCTCCTTGACTCTCATACATACTTGGATGAGGAAGAATTCACTAAATTAACATTTCGTAGGCTGGGGTAAATCCTACCTTGGGTTTTAGGAGAGATTGATAAAGAGGATAGATTTAAAAATCTTCTCAGTATAAATAGAGAATATTTTTAGTTTCAGAGCACACACCAGGGGGATTTATTTCATCTTGTGCTACTATATTTTCAGCAAAAATTTAGTATTGTGGTGCACCAGGTGCTGACATTAAATTAAAAAAATCTATATTCAGCCAGTGAAAGCCATCTCGAGCTGAGAAATATTTACAACCACTTACTCAAAAATTAAGTACAAGAAGTTATATTGTCTTCAACTTTAATTTCAAAGATTTGATCTGGGTAAGAACACTCCCTGTATGTACTTCTCCTTACAAAAGTGCATGCAGTGTTACCTGCAAAAACTCCAAAATGAATTGTAGGAAAAATTAGTATCTGCAGAAGAATGATATTAAAAAGCCCAGCTAGACTAGTCTGGCAGCTATCTGTGGTGATGAGAGGAGTGAAAAGAGCTTCCTCCATCACTGGGAACCTCACCTGGGATGTAGCTCCTGGTCAGCGATGGTCCTCACAGTCCTGCAGGACCCCATGACCAAGCAGCTCCCCTTCCTCAGGCAGCTCATCTACTCAGTTTAGCAGAATGCAGGGCTAATTCAGTAGCCTTTGTACAGAGGTGTGAAGCTGAGGCAAAAAGACACACTGATACTTCCCACCTTACCCAGAGTAAAAGGTAGATGCAGGTAAATGATGTTATTCCATTTCTTGTTTGGGAAATGACTCCCTGTGAGTGGTGACGTGTTGGTCATTTACAAAACAAAGAGCAAAAAAAGTGTTTCCCTAGTATGACCATACTCCTTTTCCCAACAGGAATTCAAGTGCCATCTGCCAGCTTCTGTTGCCACAAAGTTGGACAAGTCCAAGGTACAGCAATAGGGGAAAGAAAACAGAAACTAGAATGCCACCTCCTACCTCCATGTCTGCTCAGCCTGAACTGTCAGCAGTGGTTAACTGGACTTTACAAAGGAAAGAGCTCAATAAGAGATTAAAAGGTCGAATGATCCGCTTAAATAAAGAGAATGAAACAATAACTTTTTTTAATTGAAAAAGCATTGAGTTTCAAGAGTTGCAACCCATGAACAGAAACCCTAGTATTTTAAATGAAAGAAGTGAAAATTTAACAAGTACACTTGTCCTTCTCTGTTTTCCAAGACATCTCAGCTGTTGCAGTGAATTTAAAATATGAAATTAATAAAATATATGAGAATGGATCTTTCATAAATTATTATTTTCTTCTTTAAATAATAGAAAAAACCTCCAACTTATCCTGGGAAAATGTCCCATTTTTCATACATTTTTCATTTTTTTTAGGAGCCGTTTCCCAGCTGTGTCTCACAGCACAAAAGCCTCCAGCTTTCCAGGTTCAAGTACTCAGCTCTTATTTAGATATATCTGGACCAGGCATGTTCTAGGTGTAAAAGAAACAAAATAGGAAGGCTGGAGAAGATGAGGCACTTGAACAAGCCACCTTCATTTGCAGGCTTGTCTGGGATATCCTCTGCTTTAGGGACTGACTGTTGCTCTTTTTTGATGGACACATAAAATATGTGTTTGGAAAAGTAGACTACATACATTTGGATCTTTCATTGGTGAGGTGAGAAATTAATGAAGTCTGAAGAGAAATTATTTAGTTTCTTCATTTATTTTTTCATTCCACATTTTTCAAGGGATGAAGTGAGCACTACAGTGATCAAGAAACCTTTTCCATTATGGTAAACTCAAGCAACAACTGCTATGCAAAAGCAAAAGCTAAATCACAAGAGGATAAAAACCACAAGGATAGAAAAAGAGATTCTGCATGTACTGCCAGACAAATGCTCTCCAAATGAAATAACACAGCATAAAAAATACTTAGTTTTTAATATGCCCAGGGTTCAGACTATGTACATTGTCCAGCATGAAAGTTTATTGAAAACAATCTTGTTTAAGTCACGGAAATGCTCTGAAACTTCTCTGTGAAGGGATAATAAAAATTGTGCATATATTGCACCCTAGGGGCAGTTTCAAACTTCATCCCCAGCTTTTGTTGTAGAAAATGTCCTTCCTGCTTTGCTAAACTAATTTCAACAAGCCCAAAAGGTATTTAGATGTGAGGTCATGAGAGCTGGGAGCCTCAGTAGAGAAAATGATAGATCATGGGGTTGATTTTAAATCAATTGAAAAAAACCAAAACCAAAGCTAACCAACCAACAAAAATAAAAAAGAGAGACATATTCTTTAGAACATCTTCAGAAATTAAATTTTGCAGAGTTAAAAATATGTAATTTTTTGTTGAACTAAGGAAAGCTTAATTCCAAGATAATTGGTGCTCTACAATCTCATTTATGTCCTTGTTATTATATTTATTAAAACAGAGGGTATCCCATTTATATATAAATATATACACAAAACACTAAACACTAATAGGAATTTAACTGATTACAGTCATATTCCTACTCTCTTGTATCTTAGCAAAACTATTTTTCTCTTTCATTGCTTCAGCATCTCTTCATGGTTGCTGCAGTAACAAAGTAATTTTCTGATAAATTCATCAGGAAAAGTGCACTACAGAGAACGTGTATAACTCTAAACCTGTCAGACCATCACAATTGTAAGGCAGTTATTCTCCCGGGGAAAAAAAGGAAAATTACACAGTGTAATTGCACAGAGTGAAAGATAAGTTATCATAATTTAGTGCTACCAAACCCAACTTTCTTAGATGTGCTCAGCATGGGGAGATGCTCCCTTATGGACAATATAGATCATCTCAAGCTGTATCAACCACAGCGTCAACTAGGCTGACAAATCAAGATTTCTGGCACACTTGAACCACTAAAGATTATGGATGAAGGAAAAGTTTTACAAAAATACTCATCTTCCAAGCTGAACATTTTGCTAAGCAAAATTAAATACCACAGTTTCCTTAATTCAGTTATTTCAGGGGTACTCAAAATCTATAGTGTAATTGAAAGTGTAATCACTGTAGTTAAGCTTGATTTATCCTGTCAAACATGAAACCTACAATACCTGAAACCAACGGCAAATTCTGTATAATGGGAATAAGAAACTGCATTTTAAACATTTCACATGAACCCTCCTTCACTTGTTAAAGGAAATTCAGAACATGATGAAGAATGCTGAAAATACGCTGAAGAATGCTGATTCCTAAACTGCCATCTGTTGCCTCCTCTTCTTCCCCGATACAATGAAAGGTTCCTAAAATGTCTTTTGGAGTAAATATAGAATAAGTAGTTTTGATTTGCTAAACAAAAAAATACATACAGGATCTCATATTTTCTATAAAACCCAGCATTATCCCTTATTTTGGCATTCTACAGAGCTTAGCTGTGTATAAATCTGGCCTTTGTGATTTTTTTACATTTGACTGTTTAGTTTACAATTTTTAATTATGACCCAAGATTTTTTAAAAAAATTATTTTTTTAGGATCTCCTGTTCTTAGAAAAAAAAGAGAGCTTCAGTATAGTTCAAGACAAGAACTATTTCTCTCAACAAAGAAATCTAGTGATGTACTGAAAGTAGATAATTACACTGAATTTTTTGTCTGCCAAAAAAAGAAGGTGGCATAAGACATGAGTTTGTCACAATACTAAAGGGGCACTGATTTCATAGCATGAAAAAAACCAGAAATTGAGATGGCTGTAGTCAGGTCAGAAGTCCTCTCCCAATTGTAAAAGGACCTTTCTGGCAGTTGTTTGCATGAGACTGAAAGTTTATAATCAATCTGCCTGCGTGGAAGATTAGCACCACATCTGAGTTGATGAACCAGCTTTTGACATGGTCTTTAACATAGAGTAATGAAAAGTGCCTTAAATTAGGAAAAGCTGCTAGGTGCCTCGTAGATTCACTCAACACAAATAGAATATTCCAGTCAAAGGGAAAAAAAATGGTTGTCCCAAATGTTTATTCTGATTTGATAATTTCACAAGGTCTTCTATCCATATTTCATACTGTTTTTGTGTTTATCCCCAAAGGCATATTTTTTCCATACAAACTGAGACAGAAGTCTTGTCAACACTGCATGTCTTAGTGGAAAAGCAAATATTAAAATTTTTGACATGACTTTCTTTATGCCAATGTCACATTAGTTCTAGGCTTCTTCTCTCTGTGTATTGGTTTGTACACATTCAACAAAATATTAGTTGGAGGAACACAGACATTTCGGTATTAAATTGTGATTTAATACCAAGTCCTTGCCTCACAAAGATTACTACTACATTTTAACCTCCTCATTAAAAAAGTTGTCAAATAATCACAACTAAAATTGTTTCACATTCCTGAATTCCCATCTATATGGTCAATTTGCATCATTTATTTCAGTTTGTTTTAGAAAATACTGTGCTGCAATGTTAGGCACTAGATGGAAACTGTATCAAAGTGCTGTTCGCTAGTCAATGACAATCTGGCATTTCCAGTAGGTCGAGAACTGGTGGGACTTCTGTCTTGCATCAATTGCATCTTCAGAATTTGGATTCTGGCAAAGATTTTGTTTTCTCTTTGGGAGATGTTCAATGCAGTACAAGTGTGGATGCATCATATCCATGTGTATGGACATGCTTTCATGGACAAACAATGTGAAATACCAGTGTGGCAGTTGGTCTTCATTCCAAGGATATGTTGACACTAGGCAGTTAACTCGATGCAAACCTTTCTAATAATCATCCTCAAATAATAGATGCAGTCATTCATACAAGGGATAGGTCTGGGGTTACGTATGGGGTATCTTGTGGTTGACATGTGTTGGCTTCAATATGACCTCATCACTTCACATTAGCTGCTGCTCCATTAGAAACAACATTCCTGAAAGAAGATAAAGGGGAATGAGTCATGGAATAGTAATTTCAAGAAATACACACCTGTCAGTGTTTGAGGAAGGTTTTGGATGCAAGTATGAATATTTGACTTGTAATTTGGATTTTCAAGACTGATCCATTAACAACTTCTGCATATTCTCATGTACTATTTTTGACACTTGTACCGAGCTCTTCAAAAGGCACACACTCACCTCTTCCATCAGTGTCTATGAGACACAATGTTCCAAACGTATCTTATAAATAAAGTATCATCTAAGTGCTGTTCAAATTTGCAAGTCATTAAATGCTTTTGGAGCTCTTCAACTCACAGGCATCAGTTTCTCACCTGCGGGAGAGTTTAGTGGGAGATGAGCTACCAGCTCCATCCTGCTCATCTGATTTGAGGAAAGGAAGAGGAGGAATGTAATCAAGAACTGCTCTTGCCACTCCTGCCTACTCCAGTAGACTGATTTACTCCTGTCTTGGAGAGGATTAGCCCTTTTGCAAGCCACGTCTTATCAACCTCTAAAATTAGGAGACTGAGTGGGAATCTTGGGTTTTAGCAGAAAGTCTCTAGACATCATGTTTGTGGAGTAAAGCTCAAAATTGTGAAGCAAAAACCTCCTAAAATCTCACAAACCAAAGGCAGCTTAGCTCAATAAATAGGTTTTCACTGCCTGAGATTAGCAATACATGTTAGAAACTAGTGATAAAATATACTGGCTGTGTTATTAGAGAGCAGTCCTCTTTGAGAAGCACATTTTTATTTCAGTCAGTCGTGCTTCTGCTCACATCTCTCAGTTTGTGTTAATGCTGTTTTGAGAAACACCATTTTTAGAGAGACTGTTTCTGTGGTTGATAATTGTGTGTGGCAGATATCAGATCCTGACCTATATTTAGGTCAGTTTTGGAAATACAAGTGGTCTGTAAGGACTACTGCACTCCAGTGACAAACAAAATGACTTCTCTCTTATTAAAGGAATAATTATCCAAATACATCAAGGAAGAGGCTGGGTGATAAAAACCTCTGGAATTCTCCTACAAGCTACAAGACTATGATTCTGAAATGTGCTCTAACTTTTTGTTATTAAAGGTAGGATTCATTTGAGTGTCACTTTTCAGACAACAGTGACATGCTCAGTGAAAACCTATGTTTAAAATAAAAGGAAGGTAAGAGAAATGCAAGCATCCTTTTCCAATACCCATAAGTCCTGTTCATACTTGTGCCAGCATAAACACAACTTCAAATATCATCCACAGACTCTGTTACAGACTCAGTAGAAACTACAGCAAATGGTCCTAGAAAATACCTCTGGGTATAGTCTTGAATAGAACCTTGGCTTATTTTGTATTATAAACTCATAAACTGCTATCAGTTTAGCTAAACTGAAAGCACAAGTTTGCCATCCAAATTTAGAAAAATGGCTATTAAGGTTAAGAAGCTTGATGAAGTTAGCAAGTTGGCAAAATAGAAACGTCTGCACAATATAACCAATGTTGTAGAGCATTCATGATTTGAGCTGCTTCAAATCCCCCATTAAGTGCGACTATAGAGAAATGTTACCACATCTGTATAGATGGACACTGAGTGATATCACTAAAAGTTAGTAATGCTTAGGTGTATTTCCAACACTAAGTTTTAATCTATCAGCAATGCTTCAGTGTGACTCCTTCTATCACATAAGTAATTAAGTATTTAACTAGTATTTGATTTTGATCTTTTGTGATAATTTTACTGAAGATGGAATCACTCTAGATCTAAAACAATGCCCTGGAAATCCCAACAAATAGGAAAAAACAGTGCCATGCCAAGTTTTCCATGACAAGCAGAAGTATTGGGATGAACTTCTGAAGGAACAGAGAAAGGAAAATATGAACAGTGACATGGTTATGTCAGCACTCCTAACAGTTCAGAACAGATTGAGAAGAAACAATGAAGAAATTACTGTAGCACATCTTGCAACCTATTTTGCTCTCTGTGCATGCTCATGCAGAGCATTTGCTCACTGTGGTAGAGATCTAGATAATACATCTTCAGAATGGCAAACTATTCCACTGTTATTGTGTAAAAAGTGATGTTTCCTTCCCTTCCTGTCTCTTCTCTACTCTTGGATGTTTTTAGAAGTAAAAGTGCTTCAAAATAGAGCCTGGAACATTAAAGTTTCTGCAGGAAGTTTGTTTAAAAGTATTGCAATATGTTTTTCAGAGTTGGAATATTCACAAGCTCAGGTTTCTAACATATGGCTATTTCTACACAACTTCTTTTGTGATGGAGAAGTCCCATATACTGAAAAAATAAACCTGCAAATGAACAGGTGTAGTACACCACAGTATGATTTAAAACTTCAAATAAAGCGTGGGATGTACACATTGCAGCTACAGAGAGGGAGTAATGAGGAGGGAAAAGAAAAATAATTGTGTTTGTAGCCTCTTCTTTTCCTTGCACTTATTATTATGAGAGTTTTAAGTTTTGCACTGATTTAATGCAAGTTCTTGTCCCTCTGCAACCAAATTCAGGCTATTTAATGTTTATTAAATAGACCGTATCAATGAAATACACAGATTCTGCAGTACTTCAGTATCTTTTATCAAATCTCTTAATTCTGACTATCAGGATGAATAGTCCCAGGTCCAGGACATGTTTTTTAAAGTCTTGTCTTCTACCCTCTATTCTTGGTGATTCTGGGAGATTGAGGGTATGCGACGTGCAGGGAATTAATTCTATTTAGCTTGTCATGTAAGCTAAGGAAAAATATCTTGATCCTTTTTAATCCTTGAAACTGACATTTCCATAAAAACCAATTCATACAAATCCCAGTAACCGAGTTTAATAATTACAGCCATAGGACGGTCACACTTTGAGGAACGCAACTGAAAACCAGGAGAATGCCTGTTTTTTGTTTAAACAAACTAAACAACCACCTCTCAGCCTCAGTTGTCTCTAAGGTTTCAGAGAATCAGAGCAGAACCAGTAGCACATCAAGTTTGTTTCCTAGGTGGCTAATTTTCATTCAGTTTGAGAAGTAGCCTGGATATGGAAGACAGGTATTTTAGTCAATAAAGTACTGAGAAGAATCTCAAGAGAAAGCTGAGAAAGAATTACTACCTATTGCCAAGCAATAAAATCAAATGTGTGTTGTGCTCGTTGTTTGGAGGTTCAAGTGGTATCTTAAAAGATAACATCCTGTCTCTCAAAGAAAGGTTTCCTTCGTGTTTCCAGAATTTGCTCATTTCTTCTCTCTTCAAATTAAATTGCTGTCTTTGAACATCCAACGTAGGAGATTGAATGTTGTACTACTAGAAGACTATGCCTTTAAGTCTTCTAAAGCTGTACTAGAATGTCAAAACAACACTTATGAAAAATATGTATGACATGTTTTATTCTTTATTGCAGTTAACTTTTGGCCTTCTGATGCTTAAAAGAAATCTAGCAGAAAACACAGAAACCACTATAAATATAAAAAACCCTGCCAATGAGCCTAATTTCTCCTTCCAGCCCTTCTCCTTCGCTCAGGAAACCAAGTAGAAATGCAAACTTTTGTATGTACTTCCCTGGGCATGCACTGTTGCTGGTTTGATTCACCTGCTGCAGCATTCTCAGGCTGGGGTGATCAGGCCGCTTGTTGAGGTCTGGCAGGAGTCATTTTGGTTTTGAAAGCCGTAGTGCACACTTATTATGAAAACCATACTGCACATCCAAAGAATATGACTGGAGGCATTTAATATCACATTTTTTGTTCAGATCTTTCAATCACATATCCCAGACATCTTTAGTTACTGTGCTTCTGGTAGCACCATGGAGCAGTTTTAGAGCAGGAGAACTGGGTGATTTTTGGATGACACTAAACCAGGAAATCTGCTTCAAATTTGCAATTTTCTACAATTACTGACTCAGTGCTTGGGAACAGACTGGAGCTAATCTGAAGTAACACCCCTAAGCCCATACAGCATGGGACCCAGGGTTTTCAGCTTCAGATTTTCTCCTAATGCACCCTGCTGGTCATTAACACACTCTCGTTCATTGTGGGGCTCTTGCTCAGTTGCCACCTTGCTCCCACAGAAATCTGGAATCACACCATGATTTCTCCTTGGGCACCCAACAACCCTCTGTCAGCTCAGCAGTGCTGGTAAGAGCTCCAGGAGGAAACTGATTGTGGCATCACCCGTTTCCCTTGGAAAACTGAACTACAGTCCACAGAGAACAGTGATAGTCAGGAAAGTTCAGGACATACGACCTGTGAAGGAAGACTGAAAAAAGTGTGCTGCTGAGCCTAGAGCGGAGGAAAGCAAACCAGGGAAACCGTGGCAGTCTTAAATATCTGAAAAGAAGTGTGCTGAGAATATCTAATACAGAGAAAAACTTTTACTCTGTGTCCATTTTGAATTAGACAAAAAGAATCTCCCAATTTCTATAAGGAGAGATTTAGGATTAACATTAGAATGACTTTATAACTGTAAGAATAGGGAAGCTTCGCAGAAAATTGTTTGAAGAAATCATGAAATCCTACCCTGAAGTCTTTTAAAAGTAAGTTAGAAAGATATCTGACAGGTATTCTTAGTCACATTGTGGGTAAAGGTGATGAGGAAGACAACCTTTGAAGCTGCTGTCATCCTGTCTGACATATCAGAAAGACTTCATTTTATAAGAGTGAGTAACTTGGTGCCCAATGAGCTTTCTGAGGTCATAGAGAATTAGAAAATGGATATTGAATGGATAAGGTGTGGCCATTAGTGTGATAAATCTTTAGGATCTCTTTCCTTATGATGAAGTCAATGGGAGGCTTACTGGTCACTGAGAGCAAGAAGGGCTTTTTGGTTCAGTAAGCATTTATTTGTGTGCATGGTCAAAACTTGATGAAACTGGCAAGTCCCAAAAGCAGTATTTGAAAAACGAGAGGTACAAGTGATACCCTTCACATGTTATTCTGGGGAACTGAGAAGCTAAAGGCAACATTCCTGACAACCCAATGTGTCAGGTTTCGTGCCTTAATTTTTATTCCCCTGATGGGGGAATTTTAATATCTTTTGCCAGGTGCCGTGAAGAATAGGACCTTCAGTTTTTTTAGTTTGCAGATAGTTGTTTATTAAGTCTTATCAGAGAAATGTAGCCCATAGTCGGGCGTTAGACATAGCACAGAGCAAGGAATGCCAAGAATGGCTGCTTTATCTTGATTACAGGCTCTTTTAAAGGTAAATTATCCAATTAAAACTTAAAATGAAAGATATTTTCTTTTTTCTACCAATGCTCAATAATTCACCTTGTCACGTAGATACGAATTGTGGATTTTTTCTTCCAACCATTCCAAATTATTTTTACTGCATGATATGGAGGACAAGAAGAAGAAGGCCCAAAAGACAACTATTATCCTCCATTTTGAAGTTTTTTGCTTTTATCTATTTACCATATTAACTAACCTAAAAAGTCTAGATTTTTCACCCTGTGACAATCCCACATAATATCCCATCACCTAGTTCACACCAGTGTAAATTTTAATTCTTCCCAGAGAGTATATAGATTTCTCCACGGACAAAGGTCAGAAATGCTGATGTACAGGGTGGGGTTTATACTTAAAAACAGGCAGAGCAATATTCTCTGCATTCTGGACTCCAACACCAATGGAATACAAGGCAGGGGCAGAATGTGGGCTTTTTTTGTTGTGTTCGTTCTACCAGATTATACAGAATTTCCACTTTACGGTTTTAATTTTTTTCTGATGCTTTCTTGTTATATAACTGCACTTTGTGCATCCAAGACCTGAAGTTAATTACTCCTAAACAATCTCCACATGAACATTGCTGGGTATTTATTTATTTGTGCTGTTGCTGGTCTCCTGTAGAGGCACAAACTACTTCAGTGGATACAGAAGAGAGTATTCCAAGTAGGAGGTGGTAGAAACAGGAAAAGAGGCTGCATTTATGAATGAATTTAGCACTCTAAATTATTTACTGCAATATATTACCTGAATTCCTCTACCATGCTATCCATGACTATCTGTAATTTTTGCCATCTTGTCTGTGACAGGGGTCTCAACCTTCACAGCTCAAAACATGAACTTCTGCAGCTCAAGAAGAAAGCAAAGCCTGAAAAATCATCTAAGGACAAGCAATTTCTATGGATCAGGGGCAGAAGGCATAACTGCATAATTGGTGTGTAACTGGAACTCAGCAAATGATGGATGTCTCAGTGACTCAAAAAAACCCAGAAGGGCGTTATACTGACTACTATTAGAAGAATGAAACCTTCCGTAAAATTTCATTTTGCAGGGATGTGGATAAATTCCATTTAAAAAAAAAAAAAATCTGAAACAATGTTTTGATGTATTTCAGATGTTCAGTTATTTCTCTTTTTATTTAATATAACATTGTTTAATTTTAGTATGCTGTTTTAAGGTGAAGAAATGTTTAATTGCCTTAATGTCAGAATGACAAAAATGAAACTGAAATTATACATTATTTTCATAGAATTTCACTGACATTATTCAGGAGTAAATAATTTCTGGTCTATTTTAAAATTAGAAACAGATGATGTGCCTGACCAATAATTCTTTTTTTTTTTTGCCCCCGAAATTAAATATTTTTAAAAGAATTGCTGCAGTGCTATGACTTACACATACTGGTTTATCTTATCATACTATACAGTGATCCGAACCATCATAACTAACATATAATTGCACATCATTTATCATTGCCTAAAGTGCCTAGTCATCTGCTTATTTCTTTCCTAATCCACCAAATCTTTAATGTTATATATGCTAATATTTAGTGCTGCTTATTTATTTTATTTCTCAGAGAAGCAAGGTAATGTGGCCAGTCAGATTGTCTCTAGTCCTTCCAGAAGGTCATTATATCATTCTGTATAGAAGACATCACATACAGCTTTAGCATACCTAAATGCTGCTCACCCAAAAGTGATCACAGCAAGAGAAAACAAGATAACACTGCGGGCTTTTCTCACAGTGTGCATACAGAAAGAACTAAAAAGGACGTAGAGGAAAGTAAAACAGTCTGCAGGAGCTTTGAAGACATCCCATGTAGCCAGTCATCAGAGAAACACAGACTTGTACACATATTTATGACAAACCTTCACTCCTGGCCCTTGGATATCAAACCAATATGTAATCTTAATTGTATCTCAAAGGATCTCTAAGTATTAATACAGAATAGTATTTCTTAATAGGAGTTTTCCCTGGCTTCCTGCAGATCTCAGTGAACTTTGGGGTGCTGGCTACTAGTGAAGACAGAATTCAATTCAATTGCTTGTGTATAAGAAAGTGCTCACTTGCAGATCAAGCAAAACAAAAGTTAGATATATTTATTCCAGAAATAATTGAATAATAGACTCCAAAAATACATGCCATTTAGGAAACATAGGGAAATTGCAAGTATTATAGAAATTGTAGCTATTACAGAGTTATATTAAAGCTGTTGAAATTGTTAGTACTTATCAAGAGACAATGGAAGAATACATAGTCACATTACAGGAAAAATTAGTGTCTGTAGTAAAATTGCTCATCTGTGTGTTTATATGGAATGCAAACACAAAGATGATAAAAAGCCTTCAAAATATTTTATTTTTAGGCAAGAAGGCAGGCAAAATAGAACTTTTTTTTTTCTGCAGATTTTAGAATAATCTCCAAAATAAAGCAGTGAAGTGTTCTAGTTCTGCTTGTGTAATGTTAGCTGCTGACTGGCAAAGATGTATTTAGAGTTACTCAGGAATTTGTCCTCATGCACAGAGGACAATTGTCTCAGGTAGGGTTATCGGATGGGACCAGGCAGCTGGGACAAAAAAGCTTATGCCAGCGCTCTCCTCTGCTACTAATTAACTCTCTTACGATCAACAAGACACTCCTGGCCTGACAAATCCATAACATCAGAAAATTGTCTACTTTTTCAGTTGCATATACACATATATATGTGTAAACAAACAGATATGTATTTGCATATATAGAGACAGATCTGTATTTATGTATAATTCATGTAGCTGTGGAGAGGCCTCATCCATCTCATGCAGAGTTTAACAAAGCACGGGATGCAGTGTCAGAGGCAAGCAGCTGGCATTGATCCCACTGAAGAGGTTATCAGAGAAAAGCAAATATATTTTCCTATAGTGCCAGTGCAGGGTAAGACTCTCACATGCTGTTTCTCATTGACTGCATCTTACAGACCTCATTTGTAGACTTGGCACTTCTCTTACCTGGTTTACTGAAGTGAAGTAACATGAATATAAAAATGTCCTGCTGAGAGAAGAAAAGATGTATTTCAAAAGCTGGTCTCTAAAAAACCTGCTGATTAGTGCTAAAGAAATCAATTTAATTCAAGGAAACTTCATAAAAGCCTATTGACTCTGCAGAAAAGAAGTGTGTTATTCCATGGGGAAGTAAATGAAAGAAGAAAGTATCTATCCAGACAGCTTCTACAAGATTTTCCTTCCCTAAAGGGTCCTTCTGTGTGTAAATTAAACCACTCTACTTGAAAGTGGTTGACTCAAAGAGAGAGTTCTTTGTTTAAAAACTGACTTGCTATTATGCATATACCTTTGGATCCTGTGTTTGAAAGGTTTATTTTGTATAAGATGCATATAATATTTATTTCATTTATTACACAAATAGTCAAAGAACCAACTGCAATATTGCTGTCTGACTTATAAAAAAAAATAGGGATCTCTTGAAGAAAGTTTGAAACTTTAAATGGAAAACAACAGAAAAGAACTGACAAATCTTGAAAGAACATCAAAACCCCATACATAATAAACAAAAAATGTATAGAATTTGTATATATAAATAATTTATAAATGCCTAAACACTTGGGCACAGATTTTTTTTTCTTTTTTTTTCTTTTTTTCCCCTTGTCTGATTTCATTTTTGCATCTTATAATTTTTTGCTTCTATCTTAGAAAAGCTGCTGATTTGTCTAAGGGAAAATATAGATACCTCATGCCATCATATATCCACTTTTCCTTGATTTTCAGGTTTTTTGGAACGCATAGGCAATCAAGAACAGCTTTGTTGCTGGCAGCAAGTTTTTCTTGGTGTCACCCTGCATAGTATCACTGACTTCAGCTGTGTTTGCATATTTGTTCTGCCAGACAATCCGGTCGAATACTTGCCAAATGCAGGTCTAAGGAAGCAAGGTTAGAATCCACATTTGCACAATCCAGATCTAGAAATCACTGCCTAATAAAATTTAGACTTTGGTGTTGAGGTCCCTATTTTTCAAAATTTCTTCCCTGTTGGTAGGAAAGTAAAAGAGCAACTCAGGATGTGTTTACTATAAACTTTATCAACTATTTAAGAAAATGACTCTTTCTCATGAAATCTCTACCACACAGCAATCAGAGTTTCAAATAATAATAATAAAAAAAATTGAACAGATATCAAAACAGTGGAAGAATGTTTCTGACTGGCAAGTCAAATTGTAACACCCATGTCTCCATGTTTTGAAGGTTGAAACTTTGGGTTCTCTTGTGTTAAACTCCAGCTTCTGTCACTCTTCTTTTCAGTGTTTAGTCTTTAGGCACACTTTCTGGTTTAGTGATTGATATCCTAATAAAATAATGTAAAACATCCTGGAACTATAATTTTTATATATATTCCTTTGAGGTTCAAATTCTCCTTAGGCATTACAGAGAAAGCTGAAGGCATTCTGGGATGAGTCTGGGGCTTTCTTTTGTCTTCCTCCAAAGATCAGATAAATTTTTACTTTTTACACTTATGTGAGATAAGAAATTGACTTTAAAGACAAAAATAAAGGATTAAGGTAAGAAAGGTGAGTCTGCTGGCTTAAATTTTCTGTGTAAAGATGTCTACCTCCAGTGGAAGTCTTTTAGAGTCTGCACCCTGGAACTAAGTAACTGAGGGGATACTTAGAGATACCAGTAACTGAGAGGAGTTAGAGGTGACTGTAAAAAGAGAGAAAATTAATGGAGTCCATGTCTGGTAGTTCCCAGACTGGCAAAGTGAAAGTTTGTGTGACCATAATGATTAGCAGTCTCAAGATATTAAAAATAAAACATTGATAAATATTTTTTTCTTAGACTTTTCTGCCCATCCCTCTCAGTCACTTGTCAGTTTCCAGTCTGGTTGGAGGATTATGTAAATTCATGTCAATTAAAGCTATTTTTGTCTGAAATTAAACATTATTTATAATGCACCCAAACTGCTAATTATGCAGTTAGTTTTCAGATCAGTTGTTTAGTAAATGAATTGTTTGACCTCTAGCAAAGACATTTTCTGCAGAAGCTGTCAAATTAAAACATTTTACCTAAAATACATAGTATGTGGTCTTCAACTTTGTGAATTAGATTCTGCCATGACTTCTGGTCAAATATTCACTGTAGTCAGTGGATTTGAGTTGGCTATGGAACATAGCTCAGTTTCATGACACTGTTTATAAATGAAAATGAAAAGCCCAGCCCCAAACTCCAGGATTATTTGTAGTCTCACAACAATCTAACAGTAAAACTGACAACACAGAAACCAGAAGAAACTGAAGTCATAAAACTGGTGCTGAGTTTTTACTGTCGCATTGCCATTACCATTTCATTTGAAAGCAAAATAGTAATAAACAGAAAATAAAGGAATTGACAGCAAACCAGCAGGGAACGATGTTAAAATGTTCCTCATCAATTTGCTAGAGGGGCAAGACTGGACTGGAATTTCTACGACTCAAAATATAATTAAAAAAATTATTGCTGGAATTTTTCTCTAGAGAAGAGGAGAAATAGAAACAACTTACTAATGAGAGATGTAGAACAACACTGACTTCAAATAGGAAGGGTCCTCTTGGGGGTCATCCACTGTCCATGATAAACCTGTGTTGCTCATAAACAAGTCTCCTCTTCCCTGTCAAATTTTGTTTTGGAAAGTTATCCATGTTGTTCATTAAACCACTCAGGTTGCTAGTGAATTTGGGACAGTGGTATTGAGTCCCATGAGTGGAGAGGACTCTTCTGTGACATGGCTCCTGAGGTCTGGCAGGGCGACAAATGCTGTGGAGGGGTACAGAGGACCTCTTTTGACCAAAGAATTTAGTTAATCTGTTTTGGGCACTTCTTTCACACCATGAAAGCCTTCCTATGGTTCCATTTTATCTATCCATTCTTCTAGGCTCTATTTTCCACCTAATCCCAGTGTTGATTCATATAGTTTTTCCTTACTGCTTTCTTGATCCCTTCATTCCTCATTTGTAATCATAATTTTTCCTCTCAGTCAAGTCTGTACCATGTTTTCATGGTACACAAAAGAGACTCAGGTATAGGCTGACCTTTTATTTATAAGGATAGGAACAAATCTATGCAAAAGTCAAACACTTCTTCCACTTGAAGGAGGATCAGGTAACATCTGGTAGCACAGTTTCTGCATCCTATGCTAAGTGTTTACAGTGGAGATGGGAAAGACAGACAGGATCTCAGTGCTAACCCTTTGTACCATTTAGAGACAGCAAGGGCCCAGATTTGCCTGCTAACCAGAACTACCTTAATTAAACAGAATTTTATCACAGATAAAACATTGTAACTTCTTGCCACTCAGTCTCCATCTTCCAAATACATACCAGGGAGGAAGGCACTCAAGAAGACGCCAGAGTTTGTGAGGAAAGCATGCCTTTTCTGTTCCAGTGCTTCTGACTGCTTTAACATCACTGCGGAGCAAAGAAAGATGAACAGAATTGACTCCCAGAATTTTACACTTGAGCAGCACTTGGATGCAATGAAGGATTTTCTTTGACACATATGGCAACGCATTGCTCCCAAATCCACGCAGTGCTGGCTTAGCTCACCAATGATTCACTGGTGCAGTGACTGGCTTTTCCTGAGACATGGGCCTTCATGTAAACACATAATTCAGTTCTGCATAGATCAGCCCTCTGCAGAACTTTAGAAGTTATAGTCGTGCAAGTTTATTTCTTCTTACCTTTTCCAGTGAATTATAGTCAAGCCAATTATTTGGCTGTGTGAACAGTAAATTAGCTGGAGCTTATTCTTTCTTTTTCTATATCTGACAATCGCCTTTCTGAAAGTACACAATGGGAAACTTGCCAGGATGACACCGTAATAAACAAAAGTGCGAAATATGCCTCTAATGAGTTACACCTCTGATGCTGAATGCATGGGACTCACACTTCAAGTTTCCTTAGCACGATTTAACAATGGCAGAAGCAGAAATAACAACCTTCTCTTATTCTGATTGACAACTGTTCATTTACAGGACAAAATACATCAGGGAAATCATACTACAATAGCTTTTCTCTCTTTATTCCTTGTTTTTGTGCCTATTAACCCAGCATTTTATTTTTGGAATTCAGGAGCATGAGACAGACACACAGAAATCCGAAGTCTAATTAATTACAAGTTAGCAAGGAACACATCCTATAACCTTTTTGAGGCTTTTTGAATCTTTTATTTTCTTTCTCCTTTTTAGCTATTCTACCATTTTACATCAAAATAAAGATTTCAGGTGAAACAGGAAGGTTTTAAAATGTGGGCTCCTGGGCTGGGCACAGGTTTCATTTACCGAGTTTTTGCTGTACATCTGTGTGGTCATAACTACTCTGAACTACTGCAGTGGCCTCACTGGCCACTGCTCATGTGGTTTGTAAGGCATGGCAGCTGAACCTGTGGCAAAAAAGCAGTGACAAAAGCCATCTCCCACCATTCTTCCCCTCTCCCCCTTGAACCATAGCATGCAGTGCCTTCACTTTTGTGGATTTTTTCTGGCTATGCTAGACTGCTAGAGAACTGTTAAGCTGTTGGATACCTGAAGGCAACTCGATGTGCCTGAGGCAAGATGTGCACTATCAACCTATCAGCATGCAGGGTGTGTGAAAGTCACACACACTTCAAAGAAAGAAACACTTCGGAAGACATCTACAAGCTTGTACAGAAGAACTGAGCAACATCAGAGAGGATTCAGTCTGGCTGCAGAGGTGCTAATACTCTTAAGAAACAAAGTGCAAAGATCCTATCTCAACATAGAAGCAGAATGAAATGAAGAAAATGATGGAATTTAAAGTCGCACTTTTCTTATGGATAAACATTAAGGCCTTTCTTGGTCTGTGTATGCATGAACAAGGCAGAGAAGACACCAGGTGTATGCTAACATTACATCTAAGATAGCTGTCCTTCAAAGCTATTTCAACACCCAGCATACTCTGGATATCTGGCATCTCATGTCCGTGTTGACCTTATTGGCAACAGATGCTCAGTTGGAATTTCAAAGGAATACAGACCCAACTATCTTTTCATCCCTCAGCACCATTTTTTTCCAGCAGGAAAGCATGACAGATTGTCTTGTCCACCTGGAGTAGGTCAGGGGACATCAGCACACAGAGTGGAGACGGAGGCTGTGGGGCCAGACAAAGAGTAGAAATGTTTTTGGGTGTTTTCTACAATGGAGAGTGCTTTCATGTGGAGAAGGGGTACCCCTGGGTTAGATAAAGTGGATGAAAAACTTGGCCTTGGTACTTTTCTAAAGCAGAAACCCTAAGTAAAAATTGAACTCTGAGAATTCCCTATTTTTGCCTGGAGAAGCAAGGGAGATAGGGAGGAGAGGAAAAATGGATTTTCAAAGCACAACTAATTTTCGAATGGTGGAAGTGCATTGTTTGGAGACAAAAATCTCACCCTGAGCATCTAAAATTATAAACACTACATATGTCCAGCTAGTTTAGGCACAGGAATCTGTATTTTATAGTATTTATAAAAAGTAGGAATTTTTGGGATGATCATCCCCTGCCACTGTTAGACATTTGTCCATGTCCTTCCCTGGTCCACCTTGCTGCTCCGGCCTTTGGGATGTTTCTTGGTGACACCTGAGCAGCCAGCCATTCAGTTCACCTTCAACCCTACTCACTTATAAAGTAGTTCTTCAGTTCTCTGAGAGGCCTTCACACAGGTGGGTGCAACCTGATGCAGGCAGATCAAACACTCCCTCTGTTGTGTAAACATTCCCTTTTATGTCAATGGCCTTTGACATTAAACTCCATAGGATGGACATGCCAAAAACGCTTCCAGAAACTGGGCTTATTCGAAATGATTTCTCATTTCTTTATTTTTCTTGAAGACTGTGTTACTCAACTATATTTATACTTATTTAGAGCACATATGTGTCTATATAAGCTGTAAAGGTTTTTTCATTTTTCTTGGGTTTTTTGGTTTGTTTGGTTGGTTTTTTTTTACCTACTTAGCAATTACAAGCACACTGCAAGAAGACAGACCAAGGCATGAAAGATGAGGAAAGAAAAGATGTTTGCTCGGATCCAGCTGACAGTCGTGCAATTAAACTGCCAGGAAAGAAAACCAACGTGCTTTACTTGTCTAAAGAATGGTTTCAAGCCAAGCACATTTTGTACTGCACATTCAAGGAAGTAATTAGCATATCTGACATTGTAATAGCCCAGCTGATGGGCAACAAGATATTAGTCACTGCAAATAGCTGCAGTTTGTGACTAAAGTAAATTACACGGATGCTTGTTTGACACCATTTATTTGATGAGAAAGAGCACAAAAATACATCCAAACAAATTAGGATGCAAAATTACATTTCTGCCTTCCTTTTGAGAACAGGCTTAAATTTATTGAAATGAATTTTACATGCTTGCCTCACATTGGCTTGTGTATTTTTTAAGAGTAAATGGGCTGGAGACAGTGGGCAATCAGAGATTCTCTAGCCTGTGAATTACCATATTGGCTCTAAGAGCAGCAGAAGTGGGAATTATCCTATCTGAGTCCATGATTTGCAGTAATGATATGGACAAATCCAGTATCATGCCATATAATTTTCTTTGTGTAGGGCTCTATGTTCCTCAGGTGAGTCAAGCAACAATTCATCTGAATCAGGTAATCATGAAACTGCAGGTATAATACAAAACCCAGTGCAGAGTAATGGTAAGGAAGGAAATTGTTGCAAGGAACTACACTTGGGTCCAAAATGTCAGAATCAGATGGGAAGCAAGTCAGCCTCTGTACTCACACTGGATAGCCTGAGATCAAGGACAATCACATTATTTCTTCTTCTGATAGAAGCAAAACAGAACACAACAAAAGCCAAACAGTAGAAAGGAAATTTATTCTTCTTTCCAAATGTTGCCTTCCATAGAATTTCCACTGAGGGAAGTTATTTGAGTCTTCAAAGAGTCTGTGTGTCCCTGCACACTCGAGGATATCACATGCTCAGCTGACACAATATGAATGGCAGATACAATAAGTATGTGTCAGCTCACATGTGACAGCAAGTTCAGAATTAAATTATCCATAACCACTCACTAGATGAGTCTTTACAAAAGTAATGTCACAACTGCACAGCAGATATCTGTGCAGTGGGAATACTAACAAAACTCTTTGCTAAACTGGACTGTTGGTACAGAGGCCTTGACATTGGTCCGTGGCTGTAAAACCAGCCCATCAGCTTTTACAAAATGCTAATCTTAGATAAAACTTGCCATGGACTAAGTGACAGAAAAGACCAATCAAACAATCCCACATATGGCAAGGCAGGGGTTATTTTTTTCACGTAGAAAAACAACTGATTTTTGGTACACAGTGAAATGTCAGCTGTGATTATCAAGATTACTACTGTAGGCAGATATCCATAGGCGAACTGTGGAAAACAGATAAAGCAACATATTACCTGCATCTATTATTGATTACATGAGAAACTCTGGGTATATAAGGGGCTCTGAAGAAGACATCCAAGAGGAATATGTTTACTTTTCTTAAATGCCTCAAAAGGCATCAAATCAGTTTATCTGTTTGTCAGAGGACTCATTTTCATTTTATTGACCAAATCAAATTGAACTTCAGTAGTTTTAGATATAGTGTTCTTGGAGGAGTCATCTATTGGGAATCTCTCTGTATAGCCCTTGCTGGCACAAATGTTGGCATCTTTGGTGGAGAAACACAGACACAGAACTGCAGACTTGCAAGTGGAATTGCAGTTTATATGTAAGGAGGAGCCACAGGGGAAATTTAATTCTCTTCAGGGGAAAAATTCTCTTCAGAAAGGATTGCATCCTCTTTTATTTCTCAAGAACTTCTTTCCTCCTGCTGCTTTTATTTTGACTCTTTTTTGGCTCTCGGCTCCAGTTTATGCTTTTATAAATTGGCAGTGGGAATACTGCATGCTTCCAAATTCTCACTACTGCAAATGTTCTCATTGTTCATTCAAGAATTAATCCTGCATCTGGAATACAGTTATACTCCTATTCCTAGCCCACATAGCCACTGTAAACTGAATTATTCAGCTTTTTATAATTGACATGTATAAAAGTAAGATTATGACCTGATCTGAATGTTAGGAACTGCACAGCTATATATAGTGCTTGCGTCCAAGGTCTCTCCTGGAAGAGCATGACATGACTGGAAGATGAGGGCTGGTCTCCTGAAATAAGTGATTCAACTTGCTTTCCCTGCTGCCTTGTTCCAAGCCCTCTCTGGGACATCCTTTCTGGGTTGACAAAAGATCTTTTTTACTGCAGAGATGAGTGGACATTTGGTACATGTATAAATGTCTGTACAAACTGCAATACAAGAGTGAGGCAGGCTCATGGAGTATTCTGCTTTCCCTATTTATATATATATATATATATATATATTTGCAGCCTTTAGAATTACTTTAAAACTTTTTAAAGTAATAAATGAGTAAATCTCAATTTTTTTTTTTGTGGTTTAGATGCCACACTACCAAAATGTGTGTTACGTATGGCTAGGATTAATTTGTGCTGCTTTAAGGTTTTTGGGTTTGTTCTGGGTTTATTTGAGGTTGCTTTTTTTCTGGTTGGGCTGCCTAAGAAGATGATCTTATAATTTGTAATCTATACTACTTCCCCACATAGTTTTGGTGCAACTTATCAGGTGAAATTGGTCAGTGCTGTTTGAATTGTTGGAGGCATCACCAGATACACTACCCAGAAACTAGTTCTATATCATGTGTCATCCACAGGATCTTGTGTTTTAGATAACTTGAAATAATTTTTTTTTTCAGGATACATATACAGTGAAAAATTTAGTAAAAAGCAAGATATTGTAAGAAGAAAGGCAGTGAGGAAAAAGTATTCATTACTTATGGTGATAATTTGATTTTACAAAAATATTCTCACCAAAAGAAGGAATGATTTCTTCATCCTAATTACAGCATGACACAAATTACCTTCACCTACATATGCCTGTTCAGGAGACTGCAGTGCAGGAGGAAATGTACCAGAAAGACATTGTAGTGTTTCAAGGGAAGATGCAGCAAAGGAAAAGGGACATTCTTCCATTAGCTGTGATAAAAAGGGAAGATACTACATTTATTTTTAAAATAAATAGTTGTGCAGCAGATTGAGGTGTATGAAGCTGATGCAGCTGAGGGAGGCAGAGAGAGACTGAGGGATTTGAAGGCTACCACTATAAGAAATAATTTCACATTCTCAGGGGTGAGCAGAACAGGAACTTTGTGTCCATGCAGATGGGTAGGACAGGGAATGAATACATAAACTTTGGGTCTGCTCATACTCTCTACAGCTCAGGGATCTTAATAGTGCCTTTCATAAGGAAGGAGCTATCCTGCAAATTCTTGTGCATCTTCTCTTCACTAATCCACCCAGGAAATCCTTAGCTTTGGTTGTCAAATGACTTCAAAAGTGAAGGAAACTACAGACTTTTCACAAGTGTAAATGCCATGCTCCCAGTTCCAATAGTCCCAAGCTCACAGGACTGTCTAAAAACCTATGTGGTACTTACTTATGGGTAGTTTATGTCAACATTTACATGTATCTACATTTGTAGCCTTCCCGATATGCTTCAGTTGCACTTTTCAAATTTTCAAATTTCAAATTTGCTTACATATTTTTCAATTTTTTTAATCTAACACCTAGTACTTTCTTGTGGGGACAAAGGCTGGCTTTGAGAAACAAAAACCCCCAAGTCCCTCAGAACAAATACTGGAGGATTCCTAAGGAACCTGAGATATCTGGCAACTCCCTGGTCAAAAGGACCAGGTCTGTGTTTGCATTTGTTCCTTATACAGTCAAAAGCCCTTTACCAAGATTAAAACCAAGGCTGTAGTAATCTTGACAGACAAAATTTAAATCTATCAATTTGAAAACCCTTTACAGATTGTATACAGCAGCCAGTGTGCCAGTGCTCCTCAGAAACAAGAACTGAACAGCGTTACCTTGGCCTTGATCTTCATAGAGGGCAAAGGGTTCCATAAACAGGACTGTGCACTGCAATGAATCCACCTGCATATTCAGAAACTCTCCTTTGGATGCAGGGAGTAAGAACACTTCTTCCTGGGAAAAATACACCTTTGTGTGCAGAGACATGCTCTATCTATCTACATATCTCATTTGTTTCTCTGGAATGCATAGTTATATTTGAATTGAAACACTTGCAATTTGAATGTATGTTCCAAAGTAAGATGCTTTATTGATGCATTAAACCTAAATAATACAAAGTGATACTGAACACTCAGAGTAATTTGTCTGACTGCCATCACCAAGCATTGCTTCTGAAGATAGATGATAAAACTCATTGAGTTTTTCCGTTTCCTAGGTAAACAGCTGAAGGAAATGTGTCTGTGTTCCTCTAATCTTGCCCTAGGGCATTTGGATTAATATTGACATCACCGAGCTCTAGGCCAGTGGACCAAAAAAAGAATAGCACATTCTGGTGACTAATTCAATACCAACAGGAGCAAGCAGCCTGAATTCAACATAGAAAAATATTTTTAGTGGATCTCTCATGAGCCTAGGACTGAAGCCAGCCCTTGGCAATTGTCATCACTCACCAGACAATCGGCCGGAATTTTGAAAGCTTTTGAAGACATGAAACAATATATTCCTACCCTTTAGCATCTCACCTTGCACAATCAGTTTAAAGATAGCTCCATTTTGAAATTCAACTTCTTTGGACAAACCAGTTATTTAGATATATCTGGCAATCTGCAGCATTGAGCACACTGAGTTGTATAAACAAAACCAAGCAACACCAGCTGTGGTACACTTACAGAATCAAAACCACATGACTTTCACTAGAATTTAATATGTTCCATTTCCTTCCCTTTCCTATTTTTTGTCGACACTCCAATCTAGTTAGGTCAGAAGTGTTTAACAAGAGCAGCTACTGATAGGCAAGGCAGAGAGTCACCCTTGCAATGAAAATTATGTTGGTAGGAAACAAGGTGGGCTGGTGGGACTGTGTTTTTTCAGGGAGCAGAGGAGCTGGGTGCAGCCAGTTGCTTTGAGGACAGGACATGCTCTTGTTTACATGGTGGAGAAAGATAGAGCAGTGTTCCACATTATTCAATTCAATTCAATTCAATTCAAGCATTCTACAACTGCTTTATGTAATGTCTGTAGTCATTAAGAGGAGAGTGGGGTGGTTTTTGTGTCAAGTTCTTCCTCTTCATGAAGGTGGAGATGTAGAGAAGGTAGGAAAAGGACTAAGCTTGGCTTTTTCAAAGTATCATTTCAGATGGAAATGGCCTGGATTGAGGAGATAATAACTTGTTCTCAGAAGAGTCACATGTGCTTTCCTTCCTGAAGCAAGCAAGAGACCCCATGAAGACAGAGAAATGTCACAGATTACACTGCCCCAGGCTGATCCTGGATTTTGCAAGTTCTGCCTCTGGGGGGAGAAGTGAGGCTCAATCCAGTCACCTAAAAATCATCCATGAGGGGTGAAGGACAGGGGCTGCTTGGTGCAAAGGGGTTTTGGGTGACATGCATGCAAGGGAACAATACAATTGTTCCTTTCAATCCCACAGCTTGCTGAGGTAGGGTCTCTAGCTGGAACAAAATTGAAATTTATATTCATTGGCAAATGGGAAAGAATCTAGATGTGAGTGTCCTAGTCACATATATGGCTCTTGAGCTGGAGAAGAAAAATAGACTCTTTAAAAGATTTTAATTTCTTAATATGCTGACTCGGTTATTCGTACAGCATGCACTTTTAAAACATTACTTGTAGATGTTCAATTAGCTTTCTCAAAGCTGTGCTTGGTATCACTTTACTTGAGTATGCAGCCCGCATTTGTCTGCATAATAGAACTTAAATATCCAAATTCAAAAAGAATTCAATGTAAATATTTAAATCTAATTATTACTAGTCAGCAAGCACACAGATAAATACTACCAGCCTACAATGTCAGTCAAAATTACACATAATTCAGTGCACTTGCAAAACAAGCAGAGTTTATATGAGCATGTGAGTGCTTTATGCAATTAAATGGATACCAAAATCAGCTTGCATTACCATGCTGTAGGCAGTTATCACAATCCTCTAGGTAACACCCCATGTGGTACCGTGGCTGGGCAGTGTCAGACAGCTTTCCTTCTCTCATTTGAAAGAATTAGAAAACAAGCTCTACTGCTGCTCAGATAAATGGTTCTATATGCCTCAATGACCTTTGTTTTTCTGCTGGAGATATTTATGTAAAATCACTTTAAAATCAGGCCAAGGGAATAATGGCAGCCAGCTGAAAGCAACCAACCATTGTGTAGTTTGACAATATATTTTGTTTTCTTTTTCTTATCTACCCTGGATTTCTTCCTTCTGTCTCACCTCAAAAGCTGCTTCTCTGAAACCTCCTGAATAGTGGTTAAATTTATGGTTATGCTAATCTCATTAAGAGCCTTTGTGCCACAGCTGGAGCAAGTGACTCAATTTCTGCTGCCAATGAAAATATTTCTGAGACAACGAGAATGATCCCTTGTGTTATTGCAGTGGACGGTTGTTTTGAATGCAAAAGTGATTTCATGGAGCTTCGGAAGAAGATAAGCAAATGTTTCTTCTGATGCTTGCCACTATTGCATGCTTGTGTGATGGGTTCAATTCCCAGCCTTTAACCTTAGCTGACTAATTTTATCAGGTTTCAGGAATAAAGAACTGATTGACAGTTTAGGAATTAAATTTTATAAATAAAAAAGAGACATACATTTCCAGGAACATCTACTTTCAGTTTTTAGCTGGTAGCCACAACTCCTAACCAAAGTTCTGCTTCAGCTTCTTCCTGTGAAGAGGCTGATTGATTCCCTTTCCTGGTGTGCTGCCTGGAGGTGATGCTCTCCAGCCGGGTGTTTCCCACGCCCACCTCAGCTGTTAGAAAATCTGGCATTGTCTAAACCTCAGCACGCTGAAGTCAGAGGCACAAGCTACAAAAGCAAAGGAAGGAATTGCTTGATGCTGTCCCCCTGGATGCCTTCCAGGTTTGCAAGGTTGGCTGCTGTGCTGGTCAGGGCCCTGGCTTTAAGAACCTGGGCACAGGTACTTCTTTGTTTGGCTGTAGTTTGGGAACGGTGAGGAAGGTGCTGGGTGACTAGGATGGTTATCCAGCTTGCTTCAGACTTGGTATCACAGGGATTTTGAGCAAGATGTTTCCTCAACAAAAATATTTAATGATGATATGAATCAGGGATGTCCAAAACCAATAGTTATGACTTGAACTTAACTAGCTGGATTTGACAAATACATCCTAAAGAACAAGGCTAAAGGCAAGAGAAACTTATTAGGCAGGTTCTTTGTAGGCTTAATGGGCTCAGACGTCAGAAAAGAAGAGATGAAAAGTCAAGAATTCCCAAATAGAAATTCTAAGTTAAATAAAATCTGAGTGTAAGTGAGCCATACTTCCTTTCTGTTAGTTTCATCTATAATTAATTACAAAACTATTATTATACTTCAATATTTTTGGGGATTTTTTTTGGTACTACTAGAAAAATTAATTTTCAATGAGTGACACACTTTAAATGCTGCATAAAACATGTCTGCACAATCCCACTCTTATTAAGACTTTACAAATAATTTATTTTATATAACATCACAAATAGCACTTAATATGTAAAGTGTCAGATATTGACTTGGTTCCTGAATCTCAGTGAGCACATCGTAACAGCCAACCTCACAGAAAGTCTTCTGCAGTCACTCCAAAGAAAATTTTGATCCTCAAATGCTCTGGGTTTGAAATGATGTTAGAGTTGGGACATGCAACAAACTCTTGTCAGTCTCACTCTTTGGAGGAAGGCAATTGTGTTCACCATTTTTCTTAAGAAACAGCACCAGAGCAAAGAGAATTTATACTGAAAAGCTATGAAAGAAATTAAAATGGGAAACTATGGCAACTGTGGCTGGCCACCTTAACTGGAAATGCACTACTCTATGGGATGTATAACACACACAAAAAGAGAATTGCTATTTTTTGAAGATGTGTAAGGTGAAGGCTGAGGACATAAAATATATTCTGGAGAAGGCAAAAAAAGCACCTGAGTGAGTGAGTATGTTCATCACTTCAGCAGAAGAGCTTAGGCTGTGATTGCTGCATTTTAAAATTCCAAAGGGGAGAGTAATAGATCAATTTAAGCATGGTGGGCATGTTAAGCAAAATCAATGCATGTGCAAATCAGAGCACTTGCACTGCTCCCAAAATGCCACTTTTCAGAATGTGACAAGTGATAAAGATTTCATAAAAAAAGATGTTTTTATTCTTTTTCTTTCTTAAAGCTTTTAAAATAATGTTTTGTATTACTGTAACCAGCATTGTGATCAACTGAGCTGCATCCAAGCAGCACAGAGGAGGGAGTTCATTCAGGACCTTTTGTTCTGAAAATACATGTGTCTGTCTTTTGAGTTGAAAAACAGGTTCTGTTATCTACAGCAGTAGCAGCAGGAGGGCTTTTATTCAACTTTCAGAGTGATATAGTAAACAATATTGTGAGAAAATCATATTCCTGTCTCCTTATCTGAACCAATGTGTTTTAGAAGGATAAGAGGTTACTATATATATTTTTAAAATCATTTGCTGCCTCCTTATGCATCACAGCTTTTCCTTTGGGAGACTCTCACATATTCCATGCAAAGTACAAATCCACGTAGAGGAATGGGAGTTTTGTGGTCTAGAAGATGGGAGATCTGAATTCACTTCTGATCCCTGATTTTCTCTGCATCCCTTTTAAAGGTGTGGCAATAGTGTGCAGTGACTGAAAGATAGTGCTATTCTATGTGTGCAAGCATACTCAATGATTTGCAAAATTTTATTATGTTTGCCTTTTAATGGGCTTTGTTTGCCTTTCTTTTTTCTCCGCTTTGAAAAATCTGCTCCCTTCTGGTTCTTGCACCATTTTAAGCCGCACATCCTCCAGCTTTTTTGTGGGCTAATAAATTTGATTATTGTAAGGAATGAAGATATATTCAGGAGTGACTGAAGCAGAAGGATTAGGACTTCATGCAGAAATTATATTTCACAGACTGCAGTGAAATCTTAGAGATGGTTGTGTTGCTTCTATGCAAATTACAGACAAGTTTTCAAAATAAACTATGATATTTATAACCCTCAGAACCCTCACTCTAATGAAAATTAGCCTTTTATACATGAAAGAGAGACTATTAAGATTAAAGGCAGTGGCAAACTGGAATGACATTACCCTTGCTAGAGAAGGACAAGCAGTTTTTCAAAGGAAACAGAATCTTTCAATCAGAGATGTGAACCAAGTCCCTGAATTGAAGCAGAGAACTGAATTGCATTCGATATCTCAGCAAAAACTTGATTTAGGATAGATTAATGTTCAGCCAGCAGAGATCAGAAACAGGATGGGAACCTCAAATATACATATCTAACTTCACTTCAGGAGAGTTACATAACTCTGCCAAAGGGCAATTGCTTGTATGCTGTTTTTTACCCCAGGGTTTGTAATATGGAACTTAAGCATCAGGTGGAATGGAAATAGATCACATCCAGATGATACTGAGCACTTACAGCTTCATTTTCCTCTTTAAACAGTCCTCGTAAGGGCCAACAAAGATCTGACGTGCTTGAACCTGCCTACCCTGGATCATCATTGCTTCAGAAAGCATTGTCATTAACACCAATTCAGTTTAAACTTAAGTCCTACTCAAATCTGGCTATTTTTTTCCATTTAATGGTGGTAAAGTTCTTGTCTGCTTGATCTACATGATTGTGCAACTAGAAACAAGGAAGATGGAAATTAGGCTTGTATCTCTTTAGTGAAGTACTTCAATATTCTTAAATTCTTTAATAATATTTAATTGAATAGTTAATCCATTATTTAAAACATGGTCTAATGACTTTGAAGATTACGGTAAACTATATCATAGCAGGAAATGGAAGATAATGTGAAAATAATTACTCAAAGAAATAATGGAACTGCTTGATTTAATTGCTTTCACTCAAAGGCACTCTGTCTTGAACCTTGCAAATCTGGTGGCAAAAATATTCTTTGCTTTTTCATGGTGCAGAATTTTAAAATAACAGTTTCATGGGAAGAAAACACCTTGTATCTAAACAGGGCTGCTAGACTTGGGGCCATTTTAATCCACTGATCTTTATTTACTTTTGAAAAGTTTGCTTTTGTAAGAATGACAGAAAAAAGTGAATAATTTTAATCGCTTTATTTCTTGTTCAAAATACATATGAAACAATTAGAATAAAATTATTTCAAATGAATTCTTTTATTTTTCTTGTCTTTTTAAAATATAAAATTATCACAAACTGTACACTTCATAACATCTTTTGAGGTTTCATTGTTACATATTTTTTTCAGAACTGACAAATAGAGTCACACTTCCTAGAGAATACATTGTAAAAATACTGAAATGTGTTACAGCTCTCAAAGGCTAGTGCAAAAAAACCCATTTACTATCAGTAGTACAATTTATGTTGTCAAGTTTCACAAATGGCCATTTAGCACATACAAAAAGCCAGTAACACAAGTTCAAAAAGTTTTGTTTTCTTGTCTCTATAATGCCAAGAAGCCAAGGATATTGACTTGAACAATGTCTAGGTATCAAATCACAGACTTCATTTAAAAAGCCACATCATGAACACTGAATAAAGGGTACTAAAGCAGTCAGGTATTTAATATTAGCTCTTGGTCAGCCAACACCACATAGCAAGAAGAGACAAAATCTTAGAAGAACTCTGCAGTTCTTTGTAAGCTACATAGACTTGGCAACATTTCTGATCTAATCATAAAGATTATTTTAAAGGTAGGGAGTTCTGTTAGAGTTCAGTTAGGGCCAGTTAGGGCCTAATCCAGAACCCTCATAGTCACAGCAAAGATGCTTATCCTGACAGGCATTGTCTTGGGTGCTTTCTTTTAAGATTTCAAGATACTAAGTGTTTAAATATTGAGTGGGTTTTTTTAGCTGTCAATATTTCCTATGGCCAGGAACTCCATTTTAACTTCCTACCTTTTGAAGCATACACTCTGGAGAATGCCTTCCCCACAAACAAGCATATACTAGGAAAACATGATGTTCTGTGCCAAAGCAAAGATGTGGCTAATTTCTATTCTCCTACCCCTGCTTCAGTTTTCATGAGGATTGCACTGAAGCCACTCAGCTGGAATGCAGCATGGACTACAAGCTTGTGGAAAGGAAGGAGAAGCTTTTGGGACTCCCCTTGTGGTGGCTGGAGGAGCATCTGGCCGGCTCAGAGGAGCCAGTGCTGCAGTCCTGCTGCCTGAGGTGGTGGGGACTGGGCAGAGCAGGGCAAGGAAGAGATGGCATCTGGCTTTGCCTGCTCCCATCCCAGCCAACAGGGCTACACTGGCATGGAGGGAGCTGAGATTAACAGGTCATAGTTAAAAAATATTTCACGTGGTTTGCTGAACAAACACCCTCGTGATCTCCCCCAGAAAGTGGAGAAAGCACAAGTCAGAAGTGCCTCTCCAAATGAGGATGCCAGCAGTGCCTACTTCTAGGGTAGAAAGCTACCCATATCCCATCCTTAGACATGTGCATTTAAGTCCAACATATCCTACAGAAACCTAAATAGAGAAGAATAGAAAGAATTTAGACCTACACTTGGAAGAAAGAGAAACAAGGAACAATACTAAATATATATCTATACTTTTTCCTTCTACTGAGAAACAGTTTTCTATTTCTTTAACAAAATTAGGTTTTGTTCAATATTTTCTCCATAGAAATATAGACTGAGAAGAAGTGCTTTATATCTGATGTGCAACAGGACTATCTAAAAGTTCCGTATGAAAGCTTTAGTCTATACACACACCCTCTGAGCTTCAAAACAAAATGGCATTTTGTGGAAACCTGCAGGTCACCATTAAAAAGGAAAAATCTGTAAAAATACATCACCTCCATGTCTGACTACAGAGACCAGACATTTTTATTTACCAAGTCAGGCAGCTAAGGCTCATCTTTCCTACCAGTATTAGTAAAATCAGCATTTGCAATAATACCTCATACGCTAGAGATGCACTGAAGTCTTCTAATGTAGTCTGAGTTGTCAGAAAGTGACAAAAATCCATGGTGGATGTAAGAGAAATCATTCTGCTTGCCTTGAGACTGGGTTCATGTCATGAGATGCTGTGACACATCATCATGTGCAACCTGATGCAGAGAGAACTGAAATCAACGGCAGTGGTCCTGCTGGATCCCAGCGTTGGGCTGGCCAAGGACATAGTGCTGTGCTTTGAGAGGAAAGGACTTATTAAAAAGTCCTACAGAGTGATTTTGCTGGATACATTTAATGGTCTATTGTCATGACATTAAGAAAATATTTTCATTTTAATTAATACGAGAACAACTGGTGTATAAAGTAGCAAGTGATTTGCCTAAAAAGAAAGCTTCTTTTGAAAGCATGCTGGAATTCTCATATATTTGATAGAAGGTGATGAATAGATTTTTTAGCAGTGCAAAATATATAAATAAATGTGTATTGTTAATACTACACCTTAAGAGGCTGAATTGAACCACTTTTATTGTGCTATATTGTTTCAATAACTATTAAATCTACATTAGATACATTTACCATTTTGTGTTTTTCTTGAGATAGCCCAAAAAGGGAGGTGGAATATTCTAATTCTAGTCAGAAAAAGTCACATAAAAAGCAAAATGTTTTTCGCCAGCATCTTTATATTTTGCTGCCACAGATATTTTTTGCTGAAAGGCTTTTTCACTTTTTCTTTTTTTGCATCAATATTATTTTCAGTGCATGAGTATATTGGTACTTTAGTACCGATTTTTCCCTGCTAGAGATGAAATTATAAAGTTCTGTCTTAAGAAAAAGTCAATTTTTAACAACAGTACATGAAAAAAGGCAAAAAAAAATCAAAAAGCTGTGTTGGTATAATTTGAATGAAATCTCTTTTCTCAGCACAGATTGCTCATCATCAAGCCCTCTTTGGGTAGGACTGCTCTTCAACTTCATAGACTGCCCTGTGCCTGGAGGGCAGGCAGAATCAGAGCCAGGATTTTAGGGGTTAATTGTCAGAGCTTCTTTGAAACCTGGCTGTGACCTACAATTGTTTGTCTGCTACTGGCAAGAAGCTAAAGTGCAATAGTGCCAGGCTCCCTTTCAGAGGAACACAGAAAAGGTCCAGCTGTGCAGATTTCGGTGGCTGGCTAAAATAAAGCTATACTTTCTCATTAGTCATTTTGATTCCCTAGCCCAAAGTCACCTTTGTGGACTAAGAACTGAAAAGGTTGTAGGTTTAAATAAATGAATCAGGTTCTTGTGCTATAATTAAGTTCATTAAACACTTATTATACATAAAGCTTGAAAGGAATAAATGTAAGAGTGTGAAGCGCTCTTTGCAGAGTCCACAAAATCTCCTTTTTCATTTTCTGTGGTAGTCAAATCTCCATTTACATGAAGAAGAAAGATACACCTATCCACACACCTATTTGACAAAAAAAATAACAGCTGGCAATTCTCTGTCTTGTTCAGCTATACAGCCATTTCCCTCATAACTATTATTACACAATTAAGCCTCAGAAAGCCATGGTGAGGGAAGTAATGGTCCTCTATTGATCACTCTGATTTTTAATAAGAGGCAGCCACTCCCAGGGTGAAACATTCACAGTACACCCCCTACTATGTGACAATTTAGGACAAAGGGATAAGAATTCATTATTCAGCTGAACCTCCATGAATATGAAGAACAGGAGGAGATGGGATTTGGCTGAAACCTCAGTTCCAGGACCCTATTCATACACAAAGACCTGGGGGATACTCAGTGAGAAATACACCATAATTATGACTTCAGATTTTTGAGTCATCAGAGAATTAGCACCTGCAGCAGCCCAATGACTTGTCCACCATTGTGAGGTGTTAGCTGAGGCTTGACTTGAAAACAAAACCAGTACCTTGTGTACCACAGCAGCATTTCCAGAGGTGTTTCGTATTGGTGATTCAAGCACTCTTTGTCAGAAGCTTTGAAAATGTGAAGAGGTGATATTATATAAAAATGCTTTTTCACCTATTAGAGATTTTCCAACCAGGTGCAAATAAATAGGAGGCCATTACAGCATCTAGAGAGGAATGTGTCTGAGTATGTGTGGGAAATGTCCCTTTTTTGCCTCAACTGTGCTGCAAGAAAAAGACTGGGGGGAAGGGTGTGCCATGAGCAACTACCAGTGCTCTTTGCACTGTGAATCCACCAAGAGCAAGACCTGTGGGAGGGGAGGGTTGTTTTTGTTTTAAGAACAGACTCTGGTTCTGAAATAGACTCCCACTACCCTTGTGAGCTTGTAAATGGCCATACAAATATGAAGTAGGGGAGTCATGTCAAAAATCCCTTTCTATTTGGAAGTACTTTTTACACATTTATTTTTCTCTATTGAAAAGATTATTCAACCCCTTTTTATATTTTCCACTTTTCCTTTTAACAGGTTTGGGGCTTTTTTAATGATTTTTTCTAGAGGGCTCTTTTCATACTCTATAGGCTTTCCCCCTCCTCTCTTGTCTCTTGTTCATGGCTCAGATGTCACAAGAGATTTTAAACATCTTCTTGTTCAGTCCTCTTCACTTCTGATCCTATTATCAGTCTCAACTCATAGCATATCGGAAAAAACAACTCGACCCTTTTACTCTCTCCTCTTGCAGACTGTTTTTATGGGAATGTATCTGCTTCACAAAAACATCCAACACCCTACAATTTCTCCTGAAATTAACCTAGAAAATGTCCCAAACCACCAAAACACCTTTTTGTCAGTGTTAATCTTAAGTGCCTTAAATTCTTGTCTGTGATGTTGACAAACATTTGTTGGAACATTTCTGATATTTGAAATAGCAAAAATGAAATAGCCAGGCAACTAGGAATTCTATACCTGCAGGAAAATATTGCTTTATAATCAGAAACACAGTATTTCCTTTTTAACCTAAGAGGTCCCAGGATATCAGGTCTTAAATCTATACCATTATTCTACACAGGAAAGCAATTTGAAGCCTGTTCTAGAGCTTTATTTATTGTACAGAAAGTTTTTATTCCCTGCTCTTTTCTAAATTTTATTTTCTTTTCCCCATGGGTGGATGCATGGATAGATTTACTTTACTTCAGGAGTTTGAATTTTTAATGTATGAAAATATCCCAAAATGTTTAAAAGCAATCTCTCAAAAACACTTATAGGCTTGTGTTTTGAGGGAGAGGAAAATGGTATAAAAGGTATGTTGCTGCCATGAAAACATGTTTCTGGCACTCTTGTCTAATCAATGACTTTGTGAACCCTGAAGTTGTGACGAAATAGCTGTGCCCTCATCCTTTCCTTGGTTTGTCTTCAGTTCTCTTTTTGTACCAGGCTTCCTGACTTCACCTCTCCAGGGGAGAGGCAGGATTTCTTTAATTTTTGCTGGGCTTTGGGACACTGTGTCTGTTGTAACTGTGCCAACCCAGGCAGTCTGAATGGATTCGCAACTTTTCTTTTAGGGAGTCTGTGAATACTCCACTTCATTAAAAATAGAATGGTATTTAAATATTTAATCTTAAATATGCAAACTTAAATATTTCAAATAAATGGAATTGAAAATAACAGTCAATATGCATATTTGTGCTGCTCCAAGCTTTCCCATCCATTAATGGGAGGGCAACCAAGACTATTTTTTCTGTAAACTGCAGTACCAGTTTGCATCCCCAGCCTGCTCAGACATAAATCCTTTTTGCTCTGAATCAGATCTCTTGATCTTTCCTGTGCCTTTTTTCCTATGCCTGGTTGGGATTTCACCATGTTAGATGAGATGCATTTTTCAGCCTGGCTATAACATCAGTAGCCTCTCCCAGGCCACCAAGATGGACATTAACATTTTATAAAACTCACTTGCTCCTAAGAGACACTCCCCTGTCAAACATTTTCTGCCCATTTTCCCCTTAAGTAGACTTATAAAACTCGCCTAATTCAGGACCAATAGTCAACTCAACATATTGTATTCATAAATTATTACAGAGCAGCTCCACTTTCATCACAGCAGCCCTGTGACTTCCTGCTGATCCAACTTTCAGAACACACTACCTTGATTTATATTTCAGGGAGTCATCATTTCTTTTCCACAGGAGGGAGCTTTGGTATTCTGGCAACCTGTATAACCTGTATTTATATGTATCAGTTATATTTTGACAATGTTGACACTGAGGATCTTCAATAGCGTCGACACAGTTCAGCAGCACAGGCTTAGCCACAGAGCGCTGTAAGAAATGTCCTCCCTCGGATCAGCAGAGCACAAACACTTGTCCTTAGTACCAACAAAGTGAATAGTCCCCACGGTGGCACAGTGCCAAATTGATTTTTCCTATCCTGCAAATTTAACGTGCTTTCTGCCCTTCCAGAGGACTGAGTCCCATGTAACACAAGAGTCATGGTCTACACTTGGGTGGAAAAAAATTCACATGGCAATACCAGAGGCATTCTCCTCTCTGAGCCTGTAAAGAGGTTTCCCAGCAACAGCAACATTGTAGAGGTACTATCAGATAAAACATAAAATCACAGCCCTGAGCACCTGCTATCATCAAGCATCCCTTAGCACTCAACACAAGATTGAATGTGTTAGTTCCATTCTCCTGACCAGATTCCCCTGTGAAATTTAAATCCCACCTGCAGCTTCACTTTCTCTTAGATTTCTAGCTCTTGGTTTCCTGCACACTGTTAAAAAACTGCCAGTTTCCAGGGTTAAGGAAAAGGGAAATTGTGCAGGAGATATTATTCATCTGGGTGAGTAAACAAAAGACACTTTTTGAAGTTAAGGTATTATTTGCCTTGGAAAAGGCAAATGGCTGTGATCAGCACCTCAATTAACTCCTATGCCTAATGCTGATGTTTTTTCAGGAATGTGCTTCTTTTGTCCTGTTTTACAGCAGGGAAAGAAAGGACAAGTGATAAAACTACTGGAATTATTATCAGTTTCAGGAGGAAGGTTTCCATTTCAGAGCACTTGCAGTTGCATTGAACAGCTTTGTGTCTACTGCCACAATTTCCTTGGTCTTTCCCAGCTCTGTGGTCTGCTCTTTGCCATGATTTAGCTGTTTTCAGAGAGCTTGGTTTAGACTGGCAAGGCTCAGAAGCTAAATGAAAGTGAATCTCAAGTTAAACCGAGTCTCTGCTGCGGTGTGAATGAGAGAGAAAATGTCCCATCAAATCATGCATTCATATTTCTGACATTTATGGTGTATTTTATCCATATTTTGGGTGGCCCAACACATAGTACATGAGCTTTTTCCAAAAGCCATCTCATTGTCTGATTAACATATATGTCATACTTTAACACCTACAGAATTTTCAAGCATGTTCATTTGTAGAAATAACACCATAGGAACTTTTCAGGTCAAGGAGCTGTCACTCAGTACAGATTTGTCAAGTGTTTATCATGAACTGAAACATATTTCTGATTAGGTTTGGGTGCTCTGTTGTAGCAGAAGTGCTAAATAATAGTGATTGTACATCCAGTGAGTGCAAGTACTTGTATGTGCAAACCTGGGGTTTTGCATGCTCAAATAAGGTGATTTTCAAATTTTGCAGGCACATTTATGGAACTCTGAAAAATTTTACATTTTCAGCAGAAGAAGAACTCTATTACTGAGTTCTGAAATACTCTTCTTTTAAATGTCTGCTCACTCAAAAAATACAGTCAAATGATTTCAGGTGTAGAAAGCCTGTTAAATTAATGGAGTATAATAAAAAGTTAGTACATATAAAAGTTTATAAAAAAGAGATAGCAAAATAATCTTGGAACTAGACTGTCATGTATATGTTGTACATCATCATGTTAAAAATTTTTAAAAGGATTACATTGAATCCAATTAAAAAACTGAGAAAGAGGAGAAAAGGATGGATTAAATGAGTCTTTTAACTAAAATTTTTCTTAATATTGCTCCAAAAATGCATCCACAGAAAGAAATTAGGTAAGCAATTGCTTTTCCCCTTGCAAAAAATCAACCCAATGAAAACAGTTATTGTTAGCTCAATATTTTCTTCAAAAATACTGAATATGGTGCTGACTCTTTAAGAAAAATATATAGTTTTGTTACTTAAACAGAAGAAGTCAAAAGAATTCCATTTATAGAAGAAAAAATTTTGCAGGGGAAGTTCCTGGCCACTTTATCTTTGACCAATATTCATGTTCCTAAGCCCAACATAGACAAAAGATGGTGGGGAATGAGCTCGTTGCTTGCTGGGAGGGCGAGGAGAAGGGCCATGTCAGCAGAACTGTACAGTTCTGTGATCCAAAGCTGAGGCCATGAAGCGCAGTACATGACTTAAATCTTCTTGAGCTTGTGTTCACCTGTGCGGTGTGAAAGTATAAAAAAAGTGAAGCTGTGCAAAATACAATTCTTTTTAAGTACTGGTGTTGTTTCCAGTAAATTTCTTCAAGAAAAATAACTCAGGCCTTTAGAAAATGAAGCTTTTTTAACTATTGTAGAAGTACTACAATATATTTTACACCAGCCTTTTGCCACATTTGATTTTTCCCAAATTAGACTAATGTACGAGGTATGGGAGAAATGTGGATAAGCAGAAAAAAAAAGCCAGGATGGCAGCAGGGAACTTGCAACTTCTCCAAATTAAAATATTTAAAGTTCCTTAATAAAGATATACATTGAGCAACATATTCCTTGACTTAAACTGTGCTGAGCTCTTCCTTGGATCACTGAGAGTAACTTGTGAATCAGGCTCTAAACCCTATGGATGGGTTAAATACTAAGTACATATCCCGTCTTTTGAGATGGCTAAGGAAATGATGGGGAAAAAATGTCTTTTTCACTAATTCTATTAATCACTGCTAAGGGAATAAATATAATTACTTAGGGGATCATTTTTGAAGGCAGATGTCCTGATGATTTTGCAGCCTGATTTCTCCTAGATGCAGAGCACCCATCCATCAAGGTTAGACGCAGAAGTCATTCACTATTGTTATTAACAATACCCAAAATAACACAACAACGGGGCACAAACTGAGCCTTTGGTATTTGACAACAATTAAAATTTAAGAAAATGAATCTCGAAATACCTTACCACCTATGATGAAACATACAGGATACTCATAGAGAACAATAAAATAGGTAAAAATACGTTGCTCATTGCTGAACACTTATGCTACATTTGATCGTGAATTTGTTCGCTTTTTGGATATTAGGTGCAAAAAAGTGCAAAGAATATTTAGTTAACTGTTACAGTACCACATTACAAAAAGTATTTTCTAGGCCACAAAGGCCACTGCTGATATAATTTATATTAAGATAAATGTATACATAAAATAGTTTTTCCATCTCCACATATATATACATATATATCTGTTTCTATATCAGCCTTGCAGAATCATGTTGAAAATGATCTAGGCCACAGAATTTTGTTAGGATAATAATGACAGGAGGAAAAAAATCTCACAGAGGAGAGTTTGTTCTCCTATTAAAAAAATTTCTCATCCAGAGCAAATGGAGGAATGAAATTCTGCAAGGCTGCTCCGTATTTATGGTGATGAAAATACAATCTTAAGCAGGGAGGATCAGTGTTCAGTATTAACAATCCTCTCTGGAAGAAACCATTTCTGCCTAGAGGCCATGAATAACAACCTGAAACGGGCATTCAAAAACTTGGGCTGGAGCCTTTTCTTTTTTCCCTTTTTTCCCTTTTTTCTTTCTTTCTTTCTTTTTTTTTTTTTTAATTTAAATTTGTAAAGACTGTCTGAAAGATTGATTTTTATATTTATTTGCTTGCTTGCTGTGTTCATAGGCACAGGAGGCAAGGCATAAAATCTGCCTCCTTTTTTGACTCAGATACACCTGCAATGTTAAGACCAGCCCTGCTAACTTTCCTGGAGCAGTTAAGACACTTCAAGGCATGTTTGACTGTTTTAGAGATTAGTCAGTCGCAAGGAGAGACTGGATCTTCAGGAACATATTCTGTGTCAACCAGGTTAAACCAACCCAAAATGGTTCTTCAGAAGTTTGCCAAAATGACCTTTTGCCTTCATATCTAGATTTATTCTCAAAATTTCTTTCATTATCCTAAATCAATCTTCCACTGGCATTTTTCTCCTGCATAACACTTCTGCCAAAACACTGTCTTGGAAAACACTGTCTTGGAAAACACTGTCTCCTCATTTTTCTTTATATATATTACAAAGATACAAAAAGTGCCACCACCACAACTTTTTTCTACTTACAGTCCAGGTTTCAAAACCTCAGACCCAATCATGCAGTCTTTGCTACACTCTTCACAGAAAGAAAGAAAAAGAAAAAAGGAAAAGAGAAAGTAATTATCTGATTTATCTGATTGAGGTAAACTGTAGTGTTTAGAGATAAACACACAAAATAATATGTAGTTCTCTTCTAGTTTTTAAATCATCTGACTACAATAAATAGTTTTTTGCATTTGCTGTCATCGTGTATTCTAATAGATGAGTTAACTTGCTTGTAAAATAGTCACATTTCAATTTCTTTCTCCGTGTACTGACAGAAAACACCTCTCAAATTCATATTTAGCATATATGTCTAGAGGCATCCAGCCAGCAACCAGAAACTAAATTCCATGTATGCTGTGCACTCAGTCAATACAACTTCAAAGAAATCTAAGTCTGTCACATTAAATCAAGAATCACAAAAATGTTGTGGGTAACTGCAATATTTGGTCAATTTTCTGACGAGATAAATCACGTTAAATAAATTCCTTTACTTCTGAAAATTCTGTCCTCTGCAGTTTGACTTGTGTAGAGATGCAGCTGTCATCATGAGTGCTGGAAGGTTATAACTGCATAGATCCAGTTCTCATAGCTGTTCCATAAGGGCTGGACTAAAACCCACTGAAGTCAGTGGATCCTTCTCATTGCCTTCAGTGGACTTTAAATCAGCCCTTCCTCCCTGCCCAAGGAATGAACTGATTTTCCAGATACTCAAAACATGACAACAGTTGGTTTTTTTCATGCAACATTCAGTTTGAAGTGCTATCTTGCAAAGTCAGGGAGGATTTAGTGCAATTTAGAAGAAATTGACTACATGAGCTGTATATGACTATTTGCTCTCCCTCAAAATAATTAGGTGTTAAAAGCTGCAGTAGTTTTGAATTGCTTAAGGGATCTTTTTGTCTGATCTCTTTGCCTATGAAAAGATACAGGTCCCATCAAAACACTGCTTGAATATGACGCTGGATATATGCCAGAGATTAAACAGGTGAATGAATTTGCACGAGGCAGGGTTATATTTGACTCGAGTCAACTTCATTCATACATTAACAAATCATTATAAACTGTCGTACAAGACTTGGAATAGGAAAAATGTATTTTGATAAAAAAATATGGATACAGTTCATCTGCGGAAGCCAAACCTTCTGTTTATGTAGATGTGAGCTACGAGGGAGATTTGGACACTGACCACGATGAATCCACTCTTGCTCCCTAGGGCGTGAGCGGTGGTTTGGGCGAGGAACAGGATCCCTGGCTATCAAAACTGGTTGCTCGGCCAGGTAGCTGTAAGAAAAGTGTTATTTTTACAAATGTCATCATACCTGGCTGTGCATCATGCTCTTTTTAGAGCGTGAGAGACTCTCTCAAAAAAAGAATCCAAATCAAATCTAGACCCTTTCTAATCTCTGGATCAAAGTCTCTGGCATCAAACTCTCCAGCAGAACTAATAATGGAAAGAAAATTTCTTAAGTGACCTTCTTAAAATGCCTCTGGCTCATTTCACAGGACTTGGTTTATTTCACCAACAGTGGTGGTACCTCTGTCTCCAAACTTACATAAACCAGACAGAGCCATGAACCTCTAAAACACACTTCTCTGCTGCCTTGACTCAGTTTCCTTGCCCCCACACTCTTGGTGTTTTACTGAAGCCTTGATATTATGCTTTTTCTACCTGTCACAGGACATGTTGTGCAGCCATGTGCTACAGAGTGGGGAAATCAAATGCCTCAGGCAGCAACCCATTTTTCTCCAGAGATTGCTTTTGTGATGGGCTAAACAGTGCCTCTGTGTCCCTGCTGCATCCTAAGGCTTCAATATGTATCTTTCTGAGGCCAAAGCTGTGAGGATTTTTTGTACAGAATACCAATGTTGTGTGGCCATAGCAGACAGAAGAGGGAGTCCAACCCTGGGGACTTGTAGTTATAATCACCCCGACATTTGAATAAGCTTCCAGTAAGTGTTTGTTGAATAACTCTGGAGGGAGCTGCTAGTATGTTGCCACAATTTAGCCTAATTTTCAGGCTGCTTCCAGATTAATGTTTTAGCAACAGCAGTTTATGCTAAAGATTTTTGAATAGGAAATGATTTTTTTTGAAATTTTTGCAAATGGTCTCTTCTAAGTAGCTGTAAGCTCTTTATCATAATATCTGGAAATTTTAAATGTCTAAGTATAATCTTACAATGCCATCAGAGTATCATAGAAACTGCTGAAAAGGCTCTTTTAAGTGATTGATAAACCCATGCAACTAGATTTAGGTTGCGTTTATGATCTTGTACCTGGTCTATAGGTGCTGCACTGATTTTCATGATTCTCAAAGCCCATAAATGTGAGGGACAAAAACTTTCAAAATCAAGAAGAAAATTTTGCTACTTCTTACCTCTACTAGAGGATGCCAGTGAGTTATTGGTTTACGTGGGTAAGCCAACATTTCATTCCAGTGATCTCTTCCAAGCCCTTCAGCATCAATTCCTGTCCGACATACTCCAATGACCTCATTGTGCCCTACTCTGAGAATTGTAGAGGGACAGATTTTATTTTTCATAAAAAATGGTTTTAATAACCTCTGATATACAGTCCTGTTTACTGGTTTAGTGTGGCACAGAATACATGACCAAAGTTTTCACATCATTTATTACAGATATTAGTTTTAATGGTAGCATAGTAATATTAAATTCTGTAATGGTAACATCAAAAACCTCCAGCCACTACCAGAGTGCTTCTAGCAGCTATAAAAATAGCAATGAAAACACAACCCTTGCCATTAAAAGGTTACAACCCAAAAGACACAAGGACAGAAAAGGACCATAATACACAAATTTATCTGAAGGAGAACATGCTTGAATTTTGTGGGACAGGAAGGTGGAGGAAAGTGGTGGGGAATACATTTCCTGCTGCAAATCCTTCAGACATCATTTCATAAACTATTTCTCAGCTCTAGCTGCTGTGATCTTTGGAAGTTCAGTCAAAAATATGAAAGGTAAGAGTCATAGCTGTAATAGGCTATACCTTAGTACTTCATGCTCCTCACAGTGCCATAAACTTGCTGAGGGACCCCAGAAAGTAATTTTCTGTACCTTAACTCTGTGTACCTTAGAATAATGCTTTCCAATTTTCCTTTAGTGAGTGCTGAGAAAGGAGGAGCTAAGGAGGACTGAGAGTGTGCAAGCTGCTGTGCTCCTTCCCTGCCAATGGCACCACAGTGCCACTTTCACGTCTGACTGAGAAAGACTTCCTGGCAGAACTTGGAGAACAACCAGAAATCTGATGGCAAGGGAAAACAATCTGAAGGGTGATGTTACTAAATTGGACTTTCAATGTTTATTTGCCCTGCAATCTCAAGAGTTCATTACTAATAGGACTTGAATGAGGCAGACTTGGCTCGGGCAGGATTCTGTCAGTCACTGTCTTGTTCAACCTGCAGTCCCTGAGCCACTCTAAGCAGACTCTCTTCCTGTCAATTCTCAGTGAAGCCATAGATAACTGGAGCTTAGCCACCTTATCAGTGAGGGCTGAACCCAAAGGTTACATATTGAAGGTTATATCTTGAAAGGTGATTTTACTGAATCAACCCAAGAATTAATTACAATTTAATTCAATAATTAGCATCTGATTCCTTTTTAGTAATTCAAAATTGTTTTTTAGTTTCAAATACCCGCTATTTAAATTGAAATTAGAGGTGTGGAGGACTTTTTTAAGCTGGAAGACATACCTGATTTATAAAGCTTTTACATAGTCCAGCCATCAGATATGGATGGGAATGTATGCCAGGGCTAGTGGCCCAAAAGAAGATTGAGCCATCTTTCTTCCTCATCCCAGTTATTTACGATGCAGATAAATTGCCATATGGTCTAAAAGGTGTGGCAACTTTAAATCTCTTCAGGAAGAGGTCCCAAGGCTTTATCTTTTGCGCCACTGAAGCTGCTTGTACGCTCAAGGAGGCAGAAAGCAGTCACTTGCAATGACCAGGAATTGTCTCAATGGTCAGAAAGACAACTGTGCTTACCGGTCATAATCCATCACTGCAATGGAGAGGCTGACCTGGTCCACGTTCTCTGGAGGGATATCAAAGATGATGGCCTCGTTATAAACGGGATTCAGCGTGTTCTTCTTCGTGGTCGTTTTCCGCTTTTTCAGTCTCCGCCCCTCGCACATCAGCGACACTTTGACGTACGGATCTGAGTGACAGATAATCGGTTTGGACGTTAGGACTCAAAGCCATTCAGACGTGTAGCATAAGAACAGTGTTTGTGGTAGGGATGTTATACTGCTCAGGTAAAATATCGCAAAGGTTTGAGTGACCCTGGCAAACATTGCTTTTATCATGCTGTAAATGCAAAGGAAAGGTACGGGCATTCCGAACATGTTGGAGCGCGTCGGACGAGGGAAAGCGAGACACGACTCAGTTTGAGTGATAAGCAAGCTTTCTCCTTTATCATCCCAGACAGCTCTCTAATATACAGTAGCAATAAAGTTTACATTCCTGGTTCCTCCGGGACTGAGGCCAGGGACTTTCCACACTCTGCAAGGTCACTCTGCCCGTGTTGTCTCTACACCTGCAAACTCTGCTCGCACAGGGCTATTTTCTCACACGAGCAGACACACTGCCTGCCAGACCAAAGATGGGCAGTCCATCCAAACAGCGTCTGTATCCGTTCTCCTGCTGCTTCCGTCCCACAGCCCACACACAAACCCCAAGGAGTTCTTATTCGTCCCCTTCCTGAACAGACTCTGCCTTGTTATTTAAAAACAGCAGATTCACCTGATGCGCCAGTTATATCCATTGCTTTGAGATTTCGACATTTGATGACTGTCAATGTCATTCTCCCAGCAGTAGGCAAATAACAAAGGGAAAACATGATCTCACCCAAATCTATGCTTTCCTGAAACAGAAAAGCAATTATTAGAAACCTGATCATACTGCCAAAATTCAGTTCAGATCATGCAAAACAGTAGTATTTTTTTTTTTTTTAACATGGAGACAGGCTTGTTTTGCAGCCTCAGGTGCTTTTGAAGAGGTCACAAATGATTTCCAAAAATTACTTCCATAAAGTACAGGAGGAGTAACAACAAAATGATATTTTAGGGACAGGATCTTCAATTACTAATTGAGAAATTAAAACTAAATCAGAGACAAAACTTTCCTGGTTCCTGGTATGTTCGTATTGAATGCACACAAATGGAAAGGCGCTGAAAGTACAATGTCAACTCTGCTCTTGAAAACACAGCCCCAATAGAAAGAAACCTGGTGGAATATTTAGACCATACACTTTTATATGCCCTTTAGACACTGGAATTTATGTAGGAGAATAATTTCTGCACATGTATGTGTATAAAAAGCTAATCCCGTCTAAGTGCTTCAAAAAGAAGAACATGCTTGTAAATGTTGCTCTCCACTGCTCTTAATGTGCTTTGAGAGGTTGTTGCTCTGTTTTAGAAGAAATTCAAAGTAAAGGAGTAGCACCTACAGCTTTCCTGGCTCAACAGCAACTTTTTGGAGGATAATATACTCAGAAGGATGGATAATGAATACTAATAATCCTCACAAAGAGACAGGTTCTATATTGAGACCATGTGCTACGTACTCGTGCAATACGATGCTGCCACAGTTTAGCTGCTACAGTACTTGAGATGTGTAACCTAAGGAAGAGAGTTCCTACCAGTTCTTATTTATTTCCTTTTCTCACGGTTATGCAATTATCCTAACATGGCAAAAGTTTAGGTTTTGAGATGTTTGTTATGTTCTAAATTGTTCTGTTCTAAATTTTAAACACACCTTTGCTACCTCCCCACCCCAAAGAATTGCATATTAAGAACTTATGATATGAGTTTGTAAGGGGCATGTAAGGAAGCCACTCTGTAAGGCAGCCACTCTCAGGCATGTGATCTCATGTGATCTCAAAGGACGTTTTTCTTTGACTAATACTAAAAAGCTTATATTTAACATCTCAGCTTCAGTATTTTATCTGTCAAACCTACAGTTACCCTGAGAGAACAATTTCACTTGAGAGCTGCTGGATTTAGCGTACAGCTGTTCTAGCATCAAAAGGCAAGCACAATATATTTTTAAATGAAACATATTAAAATAATGATTGCTGGGTAGATGACAAATATATTGTTTACAGTTATAAGACAAAACTGGGCTCCTTGTTCACATTCTTCAGCTGCTTATGTGAACAGTTTTATTGACTTCCTTCAGGCTAATACTCTGTCTAAATTGAAACAAGTACTTCACATCTTTCTTGAATAAAGGTGGACTTAATCTTGTGCTTCAGGCTTTGGGTTTTTTTTTGTATTTTGTTTTTTTTTAATTGGTTTTTTCCCCCTGCATTGCAGACTGGATTGAAAAATACAGTTTTGGAATAGCTTTAAAATTTATGTTGCAGTGGAAATAAAATATTTACTTTTGTGTAGGTTGGTCAGTTCACATGTTCAGTCATTTTACTAGGAGTTTGTTTTGACAATTACTAGTTTGATAAGCATGTGAACATGCACTGTGGGCAAATTCCACGCTTGTCAGAATTTCAGATTTCTCAGAATTTCAAAATGATTTAGCTCATTCAGTCCACACAGGACAAATACAGCTGTTTGATCTTTCCCTTTCTTTGCCACAAAGAGTACAGAATTTCACGCCACAGAGTAAATGACCAAACTCACTTTTCTATTTCAGAAAACACAAATAAAACTCAAACAAATGAAGGGTAATTCTTTCCACTAATTTGTTAAAGTGGCAAGTGGTCTCCTATATTTTACAGTTCTTGACATATCTGAACACTGTTTCAAGCAGAGCTTCTATTACCAGCATTACTTTCTGAATTCAGAGTCTGATGGTGGTTTCTCATATCCACGTATCGAACAGATCTCGCTCTTTTGTCTGAAAAGAAAATAGAGTTCCCCGAGTTTCAGTGCTTCAAAGTTACCTAAGGTCTGTGTTGAGAAAGGTGGTGAAAATGGGTTGTATCATGAAACACCATGGGTAGCTCATAAAAAGACCTAATTTTTCCCTCTTCAGAGAGATGACTTGTGTAAGTGAATAGAGAAGAAATAATTTTTGAAGATGGGAGTATGAACTTGAGTGTTCTATTATTTCTTTTTGAAGAGAAATTGGGTAGACACTCTAAGGTTTGTGTGAGCTCAGCTAATAAAGCAGAATACAGGCAGGACTGTGTACTATGAGTTAAATGCTTTAAAAGAAGCATAGCTCAAAATGCTTGCAAAACTCACTTGGTTGTTACTCTACAGTACATTTTTAAGAAGCAGAGAAAAGCAGTTTCTGCTCTGGATATCTGCCAGGATTGGTGGTCTTTCTTCATACAGGAGTGTGAATGTGTGAAGTTCTAAACGTTCTTTTGAAGAATTAAGATTAAAATGATAAATATATATTTTAGTATCAGAGACTGGGTATTAGATAAAATGTCTGCGATATCTCCATTTCCACACACACACTTTTATTGTTAATTTGAGCACTAGAGGTTCATAGATTTGGACCTGAAAACACAGATTCAGACCTAGATAATAAACATAGTAACATTTTGGTTTGTTTTTGGTTTTTTTTAAACTTCTCGTGACAGTCTTTGTTAATCACATTGATTATCATGAGTAATGTTTTAAAATTCCCTGGATCCCTAAGCACTATCGATTTTAATTGAGATTTAAATATAGGATTCAATTTACTTTAGAATCTCAGTGCTATAGAAAATTCACATTTTTGTCACCTTGTAATACACTAGATAATGAAGTTGACACAAGTAATCTGACAGGAACCCTTCAGGACAAGCAAACCTGAAGAAACCAAGGCACAAACTGCCCTCAACAATCACATCTGCATTACAGTGCACCTCAAACAAAACACAACTCAGAAGACACAATCCAGTGACTGCCACTTGTGCATATTTTTAAGTAGTCCTCAGATTGCCTTACATGTGTTGTATATTTACTGAAAATTGCACATGACTTAGTTAACTCCCATGACACTTCATCTCTTTCATAGACCTATTTTGAGTTTTGATTTTTCTTCTTGAACTAAATTTGGGTTCCAATTAACAGCTAGCTTTACAGATGCTTGTGATGATTGCCTCCCACTGACTTCCAATAACAGGTACAGAAAAACCAGCATTGAGCACAGCTGCACTTATGCAAATGGAAGCATTTGTTGACACTTCATATTTCTTCTTCATTTATTTCCCTTCTGTATCCATAAACCATCACACAGTACTAAAGACCTGAAACAGTGGCCAGCACTATACCAGCTTCAGTTATTTTGATAGCTAATATTATACCTCTATCCCACCCGTTTTCTGGTATGGTGGGTCTAGAACAAAATAAAACAAAGAAAACAATGATCTCACATGCACATGTCAGTTATTCTGGTGAACTTTGTGGGTTTTGAGCTACAGAATGCAGATTTTTTTAAATAGCAGAACTCTCATCCCACACTAGCAAGCGCGTGAATGAATGTGCTAATGTTTTTTTTCCATTAGTTCCATTAGGACTGATCTGTTAGGATCTGTCCACATTCTCTGCTTTGTGGCCTCTTGGGAAATTAGTCCAGGAGTTGGCACAGTCAGAAATAAAAAGTTCCTTTTTCTATTCTATTTGTTATCGTACCAAATGAACACCAGTCCTCTCATTTTCACACTTATGCCTGGAAAAATAGCAGCATTTCTACAGAGGCTGGGCTCCCTACTCACAATATGGATAAAAGGAGAGGGATGTGAGGAGAAGTTTGGAGAACTTGTAGGGGAGCATCAATTAGACTGATTGAGTTTTTTGAACTGCTATTGCTGGAAAAAGCTTTGCTGTCACTTACTCCAATTAATTTTCTCAGTTGTTTCCTCTAAATTCAATAAAAGAGACAACTTTTAACTAGGAACCTCCACAAGCTCAGTGGGGAAGGTAGCTATAGATCCTTCCATGTTCGGGGTGGTTTCTAATCACATATCAAACCCCACAACTCTGAAACTGAACAAGAAAACTGTTTATTGAATATACTGACAGTCTAAAAAGTTTCGTAGTCTCCCTTCTCTGTGCCAGCATCTTAACTGGTTTCCTATGACAGCCGGGGTAAAAATCTTATAGGAACCTGATATGTGGAAAAGGTGTTATTTTTGAGTCACAAGGGGACTTTTGACCATTTTTTTTCACTGATATTTGTTTCTTCTTTTCCCCTAGACTTTCAAGTTTTGAAATTCAAACAAAGTCTTAAAAGAGAAAATTGTTGTGTATTCTTACAATGAACTATGTAAATACGACTGGAACTGGAGAATTTATATGCTTTTATTGTTACTTGTGTGTAATTAATTTCCATGGTAAAAGTAACAAATATCTGCATAATTAATAGTGCAGTAGAAATTAAATTCCCTCAAAAAATTACTTTTTTGCTACTTTGTCATTCAGATTATCATAATCCACAGTAATAATTTTAGTTCTTAATCTCAATTTTAATATCTGGAAATAGTTTCCTATTAATTGTAACTGGAATGCTGTTTTAAAGATTGTATGTAAGAGTAGCATAGCAAAAATACTAAGGGCAGCATGAATTTCTTTTGTACTTGATTCCTAAACAAATGATTTGCAAATTTCATTCTCAGTTTTCCTGCTATATTTTGAGCAAGCATCTGTAATAAATAATAACAGTAATTTTCTAGCTACCTAAGAAGGTATTCAGGCATTTGCTTTTCTAGACTTTTAGCTGTTTTTACCTTTAGTAACACTGAAAACAGTTCTTCTATATAGTATGCAAATTTAAAGAAAAATGCGTTGGCAGAGCTAGACCTTTGGAATACTCGAATATTGCGGGAAGATAACTCCCCCATAGGACAGATTTCTCTTTCTCTGTTTAGGAACATATTATATATATTTCTGATTTCCAAGAAAAGCTACTGACGTAAAGCTTCAAGAATCAGGGATAAAATATAACAATGAATGTTGGGAGCAGGATGGAAAGAGAAAGGAAACCTGTCCCCCCAGAAAGTTAGCTAAGAACATGTTTAGGTATTTCTGGTTTTGAGGTATAGATAAAAAGAGTGGTAGTAAAGAACAGAGCAGAAATCTACCAATTGTTTTCTCACTTATGCATTTAGAATCTGATGGTATCCTTGCTATCACAGAAATTGTTACAAGTTCTGTGAGGCTCAAACTGCAGAGCTAATTCTACCACCTCTCAAGGGGATTTTCCTTTGGAAACCTTTTCCCCACCGCTAATATTTATTTTTGTCTTCTGTTATTCTTTGCATATCAAACCCAGCTCTTTCTTTCCTCTCAGCACCAGTTACTGATTGAGCTGTTGCCCTGGGAAATGAATCAATTAAGTTGGTGTTTGTTCTTGCCTCTGTGGAAGACGGTATGGAGGCCTGTTGCTCTGTAATGACTGTGTCTTCTGCTCGTGGAGGGCTAATGCTTGTCTGAGCCTCACACCCTGATTGCTCTGGGTAAGCACTGCTGCTGATTGCAGGCCTGATTGCAGAGGGAGGACTCCCTGAGATTGCAGAATGCCCTCAGTAGCACCCTGGAAGCCTCCTGGGTGCTCCTTGTGTCGCTCCCTCTGTACAGAACCATCTGTCTTGTGCACCGGGGGGTTGTTACATCTTGCCAGGCGGCAAGGAAGCCCATTTCTGCCTGAGAACAGCTGAGAACAGAGGCACTTCTGTGAACTAACTGTGACATGAGAACGAACCAAAATGTATATAGCCTCCCACATAAAGATGTTTTTCTGAAGCTGCAGTGCATTGTTTGCAAAGAGACTGTTTGCAGCGAGAAACTCAGAGACCTCTCAGGGCACAGCAGGTCAGACAAGCCATGTACCTTAGCAGAGCTGCCACAGCACTGTCTGGATGCAGAGACTCTAAAATCCCTTGTGAAAACCATGCCCTTCATTCACCTAATATTTATAATTTTTAAGGTAGACTGAAATTAGAAGTTTGCCCCTAGAAAATCAAAATATTGAAATAATTTGTCATTTCAAACGCGAGGAAACATTAAATAATACTAATAGAAACCTTCCCTGCCTCCAGTACCTGGACAGAAACCCACCCTTTCTCCATCATCTTTTCTAGTTATCAACCAGACCTAAAGCAGTTCCAAACACAAATGAAGGTCTCCAAAATGTTTCCTCTAAAGACTGATCCAGAGTATTCTCTCACCTGCTCAGCAGCAGCAGTGGTCACGTGAGTCCTTTTCAGCACTGGCCCTGAGCAGAAGTGACAAGTGCCAGCAATTTTTGGTTTAGAAGGGGCTGTTCCTGATGCTGTGATGATTTTTTTGCCTTTTCTTTTACACTCCTTTTATACCTTTTTACAGCTTCTGTATTCTTAGTGGGTTTTTTTAGCCTACATTCTTGGACTTTTTTGTTAAGCTAGGAGACTAAACATTTTAGAAGCTTCATAGTTGGGGATCAGTGTGCCCCAGACCCCAAGGTCCTCTCCAGAACATATTTTGTAAACTAAGGTAGAGCCATCCAGAGGAAGGTTCCTTGGGGAGGGGGGTCTCATTTGAGCCTCTCATTGGGGAATTTTTGATAGATATGCTAATTAGTAAGACCTATAATGTGATACCAGATCTTTTATGAGGTGTGCATTGTGGTGTGCATTGGGGTGCATTCGACCTGGACATGGTGCACCTAAGGATCCTTAAAATAAATAACAAGGTAAAGTCCCTTTTTCCCTTCTAACTGTGCTTGATTCTTGATTTTAAGATCAGGAAAAGGCATCATTCCCATGACAGAGATGATAAATGCTCCTACACTGACAAGCCCTTAGTCTTTCACACCTGTCTAAAACTGTTAGAGCTTTCAGGTGCATTTCCAGGAACATTTCCTAAGTCTAAGTGCATTCTGATGAAGATGGGTCGCTGTAGAGCTTAGCCCACTACAGTGCTGGTGATAAAACATTTCCTCACAGTGCTCCTCTTTGAACACTGGGGAACAGGACAATCCATAAAATGTGGCCTCAAGGTGTGACTGCAAAAGGCATCTCTGTCAGCTCTCTACCACAATTGCTTTACTCAGGAAAAGGTCTTATGCTCTGTCCACTTACAAAACAGGGGATATGGAGAAAATTAAGCAAAGATAATGCTCTGGTTGGACTTTAGAGGTGGGTTTCGTTCTTGTTTGATGAAGAGAGCAGAAGAATCTCTTTCCACAACAGAGGCCAGCAGCCAGCAGAATTACCTGTGTGATATCCTACTCTGGCAAATGTTTGAAATAAATGAACTGAGACAAATGTTGCTGTCCTACTCATATAAAAAAAAATATATTAAAGCACTTCTGTCTTTCCCAGGGATGCTATTCAACTATATTCCAATTGCTTTAGAAACAGCAATCATGCACCATGCACTTCACATGAAGACTATGTCCTTAAAAACCTGCTTTTACATTCTACTTCACAAATGAGCTAACTGCAGCACTGAAAAGCCTGGTGTTGGGGAAAAAAATAATAATCAAGTTCCATCTGTCTACATGAGATAATTTAAGAGGCTACAAGTACATGAAAATTCGATGACTAAGATCCCCAAGAGACCACCACTGCTGGAAACAGAAATGGCTTACCTCTAAATTCTGAGCATTAATTTTCCTCCCTATTGCATAGTTTCCTATAATTGGTTACTCTAAAAGACTTCACAGGATACCTTCAGAAAAAAAAGTCTTTCTGACAGTTACTTGCCAATTTTTTTAGGCAGCAGCATTATAGGAAGTTTCTAAAGCAGCTGATAATTTTTAAAAGTATTATAGGAAGTTAATAAATGTTTACATTCATAAATTGTTGGATCACAAGCAGTGGACTTTTTGCCTAGAAAATTTTAAGACACTGAATATTAGAAGTGCTTGGTAGTAATTCCAATAAATGTTTTCCTTTTTTAAAGTATGCAGTATATTTTGATAGTAACAAAACATCAGAAATGTATGCAAAAATTACCGGCAATTGACAAAAAAAAAAGCCTTTGATTTTGATTAAACAATCCATTTGATATCATTTGTTTGCCTCTAATGTTATGAATTAATTTTCTCAAGTGTAGTGAGAATTACAGTATTCTAATACACTGAACAACCTTCACGGGTGGTCCAATGCTGCCTCTTGAATTTTTTCTTTTCTTTTTTTTTAATTAATCAGGTGAACAGAAGCAAATGATGGATTACCAATTGAAAATTCAGCAAAATTTGGGGATATATCAGATACCTAAGATACTTTTTCCACACTACTGATTTTGCACTAAATTTACCTTAATAATCAAACATTAAGAAATAGATATACTTTAGCACTTAAAACAGGTGCATGTTACATATTATAAAATGTGGTATGTTTCCAACACAATATATAACAGAGAAACAATAATATAAATGAAAAAATAAAAGTAAAAATCCAAACTACAAAATGTGAATAAATATCAGCATCTGAAAACAATGGGAATAAAAATGAGTGTGTGTGTGTGGGCCAATCCTGCTCTTTCATGGAATAATTTCAAATGATTATTTGGAACAAAGAAAGTGTATTAAAACTGTAGATTCACACAGAATCATTGGGCTTACAGCCAAAAAGACTCAGTGCAACCATCCAGTCTGATCTTCCCCAGATTGTATTTCCTGTACCAAATAAAAATTCTTTATGGTTGTGCAAGCAAATCTTTTAAAAATTATGTTAGTTACTGACAAAGGGTTGTTGCATAACAAAGCATCTCCTGATCTCCTGTGGCAATTTCTTTCACAGGCAAAATGTTGCAATCCATTTTCTTGGTAAATCTCTCTAGTAGTGCTTAAGACTGCAGAGTTTTGTGTCATAAGAATAGATTCTTTTCACCCAGGTAATAGGAATTGGTTTTACCCTCATTTTAACTTCTGAGTAGAAAATTCTTGACTGTGGAAGAGAGGTAAAAGATTCATGGTTGAGGAGAGGCTGCTTCCACTGTTTTTTTTAAAGTTTTGGACTAATTCTTTGATCTATTACTTCTATTATTTTCCACCATCTATCATTTAGCAACAGCACGAGCAGACCACTGGGTGTAGGAATCGTGTCTGAACAAAGAGACGAGAAACTTCTGAGAACATACAACAAAACAGGGCAAAGGTGAAGAAGAAAAAAGCATGAGAGAAATATATTTGCAGAATGGCATCTGAGTTCCTGGGCTCTACTGGGTGGGTATGGCCTTTTCCATTCACACAGCCTCCTTGATTTTCAAAGATTCTTTACAAACACCAAAACATATTGGCCTGGATTAGAATTATTTTCCACCAATTGTAGAACCAGTTGGATCTTTCTTTTTCAAGGCTTATCAAAGTTCAATTGACTCTGGCCAACATTAGTCATTTAACTGCTAGTTAGTGACTTTGGTAAAGTTTAGATCTGGTGTTTAAGACTGTAAGTCCCCATTGATTTACATCTCACACAGTGTTTATTCCTGTGCAAGTCTGGCTCTCTCAATTTACAGTTTCTGAACTGCCAAAACTAGAAGTCTGTGTTAGTATTTCATAAAACAGCTCAAGTAACACACAAGACAGCACATTGAACATAGAATTACTGGACATCTTCTAGGAGGGTTTCATTTTTTCAAGAAGAAAATCAATTGTCAATTTCTTACATAATTTTCTGAGAATAGGGTAAGGCTTGTGAAATCTGATGAGGTTACCCAACACTAGAAGATATCTCAATCTTATGTGCCTATTGTTGATGGTTTAAGTGGAGACAACCTTTTCATACACATGCAATGCTGTAAACTATACTGACTGAAAGGCTGAAAGCCAAAAACCTCATGCTTTCTCTTAAGCTTCACACAGATCAAAACATCAACACAGTGAACTAGGCATTATAACTGCATGCACTAACCTTTAGTGAGGAAGAAACTTGAATTAGGATCCAGTGCCAAGTTTAGCAACCATCTTCATCCAGAGGTATATTAGTACCTACCCCAACTGCGTAATCTGGTATGGCATTTCAATCTGCTCAAACCACTGATGAACAGTCCAGAGATTCTTATTTGCTGAAACCATTCTAGTTATCAGCTAAAAATCTCACAGACACACCTGCTGCAAATGACCAGTGAGCTTTTAATTACTAAAATATTAAACACAGTATAAATGCTAGAAGAAATTTTTTTAAATGGTTACTTGGACTATTATTCCAAGACCTTAAACACAGATTCAGTTTTAAGCTTGAGAACACAATTCTTAAATATACCTGAAATCTGAGCTTGATCAAAGTAAGCATACACAGATTCAGATTTCTGGAGGTGTGCTGAAGGCTGCTCAGAGCAGTTTGGTAGGCTCAGCAGTCGAAATAAATAGCTGCTGTTGTGAATTTACATTTGAAAACTGCCTCCACTATTCTACAAACTTCAGTATTTCTCCTGTCTCAGGAATCACAGTGCTCGTGCTCAAATTGATGAGGACATACGAGTGCTCCTTGTCCTTCTCATCATGCAGACCTAGATCTCTCTGTCTAACAGGTATGAACACCATAAAAGCCTTTGGTGAAAAACGCATGGGATGGGACTCTGCCTGTAGAGAAGGGATGGTGAGAAGCTTCTGTCACTTATCCCTAGTGCTGGTTTGTCCTCCGTTCATCCCCACGTGGAAATCTGGTCCATGCTGAAACCCTGGGGTGAGTCACACTGTCTGGATACACCCACAGAAGGGATGGGAAAACTTCTCTATAAATAGCATGCTAGTTAAAAACAAACTGAAACCAAATCCAAACCCAAAACAAACACCTCACCATTTTAACTGCTTTTTTTTTCCCTTCAAATCCTAGCCAGGGAGGATGAGTTTGGAATGTAAGGTTAATAAAACAGTATCTGGAGACTGCTCTTCTCTGGTAGCCTGTCATTCATCCTGTCATCCATGCACAGACCTCCTTTTCTTGCATGCAGCAATAAACAAATTAATTTCTATTTCCTAATTCTACTTGCTTGCGTCTCTTGAGTTTTGCTAGCAGCCAGCAGCAATGCAGATACAGCTACTGGGGACCCTAAGCACAGTGCAGCCAGCAAAGAACATTTTAGACTTCAAGCGCTTTCAGCCTCTTTTCCTTCCCAAGATTTCTAACCTAGGAAAATTTCCTAACAAGAGCAGGATAGGATGGGCCCTTTTCCTTAATAGATGGTCATTTTGCAGGACAAGGTGTTTTGCTAACAGGAAAATGTTATTAGTTCTGGGTAAGCAATGACTTTCATGATGTAGCATTTAATTAATAAATGTAATTTATATACACACAGTGAGCCATAAAGATGACAGTATGCTCCCGGAAGATTTTTTGGTAATTAAATTTTGTATCTTCCCAAGCATTATTCTTTGTGCTCAAAGGAAAATATTGACAGGTCCTTTATTTTTTTAAAATTTTTTTTTATTTCAGACTCTGCTGATAAACAAGGTACCCTGCCAAAAACCACAAAAGAGAAATGAAAATATCATGTTAATGCTTTTGGAATACATTACTTACTGTGGTGGCACAGTGGATGTCTTTCCATACATTGGCTTCCCTGGAGAGATCTGAGACTTCAAAAAGGTTATCAAGAATAACTTCCCCAATCATGTCATGTCTAGAAAATCTGTCAAAATCATAAACACTGAAATGCAATTTCCTGTTGCTGAGCTGATCATAGGCTACAGGAAACTGAAAGGTTTCATCAAAGACAGGATTTAATGTCTTTCTGTGAACTCGTGTCTGAAACTTCTTTTTCCTATCTGGAAGCAGATAAATCTTAACGTAGGGGTCGGATGTTCCTGTGAAGTCTTTAGCAGGCAGATCTAAGGCTTTGACAATTGTGACAGCCAGAAGTTCATTCTCATAATCATACTGGAGAGTGAAGTTAAGTTTTCCACACGTTTTCACATCTTCTTGTTGCCCATCAGAATCCACAGACTTCTGTTTGTAGAGTTCTGGTTTTATTCTCCCAATGCTGGTTGTTGTCTCTCCCCTCTGCAAAACCGGGTCTGTCCCCATGTTAAAATCAACACTGGACACCTGCATCTGCCTGGGCAAGTGCCTCCTGAAAGAATTGTGCCTGCACACACAGACACACAGACACACAGACACAAAAAACAAGTCATGGTTATCTCTGGGAAAAGACCATCACTCAATAGAAAATATAAGAACAAATTAGTGAAGGCTCCTCTCTTTAAAATAATGAAAAATAATCCTCTCCACCCCCCCTTCAGTGTTTTGCAAGTGTTAAAGCATCCTTGAGAGGAAATGATCATTCAGAATTAATTTCTTGGCCCAGGAGACACCCAGTATCCTGGAAATAAATATATTTATAACTTTGCTTTCAGACTCTGCAGCTGAAACTGAATTCATGTTCTTTCCCAGAACAAGTTGACAGTTCCAACATCGCATGATCCCACTGTGCTAGGGCCTGAGTAAAGTACAGTCAAACAGAAAAAAACAAAGCACTTGCAGAATTTTCATCAGTGCTCCATGGTTTTTGGAGGCATTCCATGGTGATTTTCCAATTAAATATTTACCAGCCTTCACACTGATGACCGTGAAAGGCGCCTGAAAGGGACACGCAGAGCTGTGTCTGGAGGTTTTTAGCACAGTGCTTTGCCATCCTACAACACTTTATATACACCTGCTTGGTATCTGCTACAATGAGGCACAGGCTGCCTTCTCCGAAAGCACTGGGAACATTTTGTTCTGCCTGCAGTGCATTTCAGAGTTTTGGTCAACATTTTCCTGCCATATGTTTTTTTCCTTTTGTTCTCATGGTCTGCTGTGCAGTGCATTAGAAAGCTGATTCCCGTACCACTAGCAAGAAACAATATGTTACATTCCTTGTAATTCTGAATACAGTGTTGCATAAACATATGTATTTATGGGCTTATCTTGGCTCATGAACCCGAATGCAAAGTTGTGCCGTCCCTACTCAAGAATGAAATCAAACCCCTGGTGTGCCATACAGCCCTACAGCAGTTTAAAAACACTGGTCACAAAGCTTCCCAGCATTTATCAGCAGCAGATGCCATTATGACTACACTATCCAGTTTAGTTTTTAGGCATTTTCACATTTCCTTGGTGCTTCCCTACCCCAACAATCTGTGCTGCAGAAGCTTACCATCTCCTCCTGTGAGCACACTTAGTTGCCATTAAAGAACAATCCAATTGTCAGAATTTCCTCTGCTTTTTGCAATCAATTGCTTATTAGTGCCACATGTAGCCTTGCCTTATTGTTTGGTTTCCCTGTGGTGTTGTGTTCTGAAAACAAGAGGTGTCACAGCTGCATGTTTCTTTCTTTAAATCAGAAATGCAAATTGTCCATTTGAAGACAACCAGGACTCATTTCATAGATATTATTTGTATTTTTGCTGTAAGTGAAGAGGTTGCAAAAGGCGTGAAGCACAAAACTGCTGCAGTTCAGCTGAGCAGAGGTATAAGAGGGTAATCTGCAGCTATTGAATAATTGACAAGAACGTTTCCCCTTTTCAGCTCTTTCAGTCCTGCTAGGTGCAGGGAGCAGTCTTAGCTCAACACAAGAACAGGGGAGGGAGAGCTTCATAGCCTAGACTTGAAGTAGCTCAAAAAAATCCAGGTGTTTTGATCTCAAATGTAGATGAACAATACATCCCTCTTGTAACACACTTTACCTTTCTTTCGTTACAGATAGACAAGTTGAAATATTTTCTTCTCTCAAAAGTTAAAACTCCTTGAATTCATAGTGTATGATGTCCACACTGGAAAGGAGTGAGGAATGAAAAGGCCCTGACTGGTCAGAAAAGTAGAATATTTTCCTCAGGGAGTTTCACAGCTGTTCTTGTGCCTTTGCCCTCCAAGAAGTGCAATCTCATAGGTGTGCCAAACATGGAGAAGGAGCTGAACTCCACCCAAAATGTAGTGCAATAAACATCTGTGCAGGCAGCAGTTTAGGGACTATCTCTTTAGTATCTTTGACTCATAATGAGGTCCAGGAAGACCTGTTAGTGCTGCTTCTGTCAGTGCTAAGGAATCCTGTGCTCCTCACACCTGCAGCTATTCTACTGAGATGCCCAGATGATCACAGAATCATAGATTAGTTTGAGTTGGAAAGGACCTTAAGGATCATCCAGTTCCAATCCCCCTGCCACGGGGGTATTGTGTTCGAACCCTATTGCACATTAGCAGTGGCTAAAACTGCCTTTGCAGGGAGACAGTGGAGCTCACTGTACAACATCAGTTTGAGTGAAAACAGGTACACGACAAATTCTCTTTTCTTCAACCTCTCTTGCATTTATGACAGTCTGGGTTAATGCATGCAAAAACAATATATAAGACCTGAAATCTATGATTTCTAAGGCACCAGTTTGCTTTTAAATATTTGGACTTTATGCATTTCAGATCCTCTACTGAATCGTTGCGAGATGTCACTAAGTAAAAGAATGCATCTGTATGGCTGATCCCTGTGGGAATTAGCAGCACTTTTGCTCTAGTAAGCCAAAGTCCTAATTACAAAGTGCCTAGTATCTATTCTGAGTCACAGCATTTCGCCAAGACAGCTAATTGGTCTGTTAATAATTAAGATGTTTCATTGTTGTCATGGCAACATATTTATCTTCCTTTGTTCTGCAGTAACAAAGGGATTAATGGCTGTGACAATGAAGTACAAGGATGTCAGAAAACCAGGTTGTGAAACTGTGGCAGAGCTACCAACAGGTGCAAATAACCTCTACTGACTCTTACACGCAGCACTCCTAGGGCAGACTGGCCTTCCATAACAGAACAAATGCATTTTGAGTGATAGCAAATCTGTATGTAAAGCTAATACAAAACTGTACTTTCATGGGCATCATGACAGTATGAAGCTGATTTCTAACTCAGCGAGACTGCCACATCTGTGACAAAAGGGAGCAATAGGATGCTGGTTTATGTTATGACTTGAGGTTTATGAGGGGTGACTCTGGTCTAGCTTTCCTAGATGGCATTAGACCAATCTTTCGGACCAAATCCAGAAAAGGGCATGATCACTACTGGTATTTAGACAGAACAAAAGCTTCTCTCTTCTTGCAAACACTAAAATCAACAGATACGTTTGTTTTTCTTTAACCTTAACAAACCCAAGCCCCTCACTTTAGCCTTTGAACCTCTTGGGAACTGACTGGCTCAACACATTCCTCTCCAGTTAATGCTAAAGAGCAAAAGTTTCCAAGAGTTCTTGGAAAATACAGGTGAATGTTTGAAGAATGGGTTTTCACAGAAGCAATAAACTATACCACAAAACACTTTCACGAAGTGTGGGAAAGGGTGGTTCTCAATAACACAGAGCAAAAATATTTGCAAATGAGCACCACTGCTGCAATTCTTCTGTAGTGTACTGGTTAATTGGTATCAAGGGCTAAAGAGCTTTTAACAAACAGGTCTTTTCATATTATCAGGGACTATGAAAATGATATAGTTCTAACCAAGCAGAAATTTATCCTTTCGCCGTACTAACATGTCTCTGTGTTAAATGTGCAGTCTAAAAAATGCAATCAGGCACATTTTATTGTTTCTCTCATTAGCCTATTAAAATCCTTATGCTTCAATTACAATGACTTACTATGATTTCATTTCTTTTATTAAGAGCTGATGACTGCATCACAAAACTGGTTACAACCCTTTAATGTAACCCCAGCTCAGCTGAGATCAGTGTACAGGAGACAATCCAGACAGCAAACATTTCTCTTAGATCCTTTATCAATGGAATACATTTAGGAGATGGAGAATCTGAATCCTTCAGGACTCCTGAGGACAACAAAGCAGTGCTGCATTGAAAATGGTGCAAGAGAAGCTGGGCTACCTCTGCATCTGCCATTGGCTCCTCTTTGCTTAGAGGCCCCCAATTAAGTACTCCAGAGTCAGGTTTCAGTCATTTTGCTGGTACATAGTTGCCAGCTGGGGTTAACGCACAACAAGGAATAATTCGCAAAGCTGGTCTAAAGGTCCAGCCTTCTTCTTCTACTTATTCTTTGCAGCAACAATTAGTATGGGTTGTTAAGTTAGGACTCCCTTAAGGCAGGCAGTGGTGTAGATAAAATGCTTTTACAAACACGAGGATTACCATTTCTGGTTAAGTTTTAAGACAAATGTCATTCTAAACGTGTTTTGTAACAGGATGCAGAATTTTTCACCAAACTCCAAAAGAAGGTGATGTTTCCAAACACCCAGCTATTGATTGGCTGTGGTGGGACAATCAGTGTTACTCAAAGCAAAGGAACTGTCTATTTCAGAGGAGATTTAACCCTGATAATCTTGAGAAGATAAAAAGAAAACTCCCTTACAAGGCTGCCAACATCTGCAGAAAGAGTAGGATTGATAGGAGGTTTTACTTTTGTAAAACTGTCTTTGGCTTCACAGATAATATATGGGCATTTAGATCCCAGCCCAAATCACTCTAGAGGTCTGTGAGAGTATTTTCACCACCTGAAGTAGGTCTGGAGCATATCCCTGGAACTTGTTTCTTCCCCTATAGTACCACTGGGACTATTCAAGTCCATTTGCCAGCCAGCTATTTCTTCTGTCTAATCTGGAGGTCAGACAGTCTGAATACTTGGATTTGATGGATAAAACTCTTTCACTTAATATCCTTTTAGGTAGTGGTGAGCTGGGTAATAGGCTTGTCATGCTAAACTGCACCAATTTTTGTTCCTCTGTGTTTGGTGTAACAGTTATAAGTTCAGAATTATCATCTGAGTGCTGTGGAAATATTCCTCGGTGTGTTTTGGATACTGCACTCCTGCTCTGAGCAGATGGATACAGTAGCAGGAACCAGGCACAGCCAGGGTAATGTGGCTTCAAGCCAGCTGGACAGTCTCATAATTCAGGAGATGCTTCGGCTGCTAAAGTCAGTCAGACCTCCTCTGGCTGGATTGCTCTCGTTTTGGGAGCCTCCTGTGGCTTCCTGTTGGCTGTTCCATGAGGTTGGAATAGCTGAGAAAAAGCACTTGAGCACTCACTGCCACAACAAGTGCACTGAGCTGGCAAAACATTTCTTTAGGGCTCCCAGAAGGCCAGCAAAGTATGTGCCTACTCAGAGTAAAGCATGTGTCTTCTCCTCCTAGTGCCTCTTATTATTATTTTGAATGTGAGCCTTTTTGGTTGGTTGGTTGGGTTTGATTTGGGATTTTTTTTTTGTTGGGTAGTTGGTTTTGGGGTTTTTGTCTGTTTGGTTTTTTGTTTGCTTGTTTTTTGGTAGCGTGTGTTTCCCTTGCAAATGGCATTTCAAGAAAAAAGGTACTTCCTACACAGTATCTATACTGTAACTTATGGCATTACACAATGCTTCTTAGCCTTAATTTTCCCACTCTTTGTTTATAAAACACTCCCCTTTTTATATAGGATTTGAGCTTTGCAGTTCATTGTTTGCTTCCATGCAATAAATTTGCTGATAATATTTGAAGAAAATCCCATTTGAATCTATAAGTCCTGGTACGTCTTTGCTGCTTTTCAATATGAAGTGGTACCTAAGGCAAAATTCAAGTTTGTGTCCCCCACTTTAATACAAAAGAAACCACTAAGGAATGTTGTGTGCTTGTCATTTATTTATAGACCTATATGGAACCTGTACAGCTTTAAGATCAGTCCATAAGGATCTGTATTTTTAGACTGGAATTTTAATTCCTTCATAATCAGCAAACCATCTCTTAAGGAAATGTGCCATCAACAATGAGTCTGTCATTTATTCGGTTGAGAGGGAAACTTTCATCTGCAAAAGTAACTGATATATCTATAAAAAACATCTCTGTGAAAAGCTAGACTTGCAGTTCTTTTAAAAACAACACTGAAATATGTTTTCCTGTAATCAAAACCCAGAAGGGAAACATTTAAAGTAGCGACACGTATCTTTACAAAGTAGTAGAAGATATAGATTTCACTTTCATATGTTAAAATGATTACGTAACTGAAGGAACACTAAATGTTTCAGAATATTCTGTTCCAAGAACACTGTGGCTTCACCTTCACACGACTGATGTTTCACTCTTCACTGCTAAGAAACCTGTGAATAATCCAGGAGCCCGGAAATTTTCAGCAGAGCGTTCCTGCTCTACCTGTTCCTGGGAAAGGTGTCACAAGTGTGAGCGCCTGTGGCTTACCTTGATGAGGACGTGGGCTCGGTGATCTGCCTCTGCATTCGAGCATGTCTGATCAGGTGCTCCTTCAGCGCGTTCTGGACCTCTGCTGGAATATCAGGTGAAGTGTGGCTAATTTTCAGTGCAGCTTCAAGTACCTTGGTTGTAGGTTTCCCATTTTCTTTAACTTCCTTTTTCTCACTGTTCTCCAAAACTTCCGTAGGAGCGCTGGAGTTGCTCTGTGGGACATTGCTGGCACTGGAGGTGAGAGGTTTGCTCCTCCAGCAGGGCCAACACAACTTCCAAAAGACAAAGAGTGAGACCACCAGCAAGGCGAGCCCACAGAAGCTGACGACAACTGCTAAGAGACTGACTGAGACGTCTGCAAGGAGTTAGAGACAAAAATCATCGTGACAGACAAACATGCAGAGAAAAAAAATAATTAAAAATGAGACAGGCAAGGAGATAGAAGCATTTTTATCATTATTTTTGTGTAGAGCTTTAAAGTCCTAGCTAAGGTTGTGAGTTTTTTCTTTTTTTTTTTTCTTTTTGATACCTAAGCCTGTACCTTTAAGACATTATTGTTTTCTAAGATCTGCTTCACAAACACCCCTTTAATTGTTCAGGCCAAGGGCCAGCAGGTGTACCACTCACCACATACTCAGACATCCGTCTCAGAAAGTAAGAGACTTAGGAAATGATCCCAAAAACTCCCAGCCATTTCTGGCAAAGGACTTTGAGATCAATAGGCAAAAAAAATATTGACCTACTTTGCTTAAGCAAAGTTATTATAATCAAACAACCAATATCCCCACAGAGATTTAAAGCAAAACAGATGAGAATTCTGTTCTCAAGTCTAGATTTCCAAGTTTGATAACCAGCACCCATATTGTGGGGAGAGACAGCCTTTTGCTTATAGGTAACCTACACATCCCTTTTCTTACTGACTTCAGGTGGACGACACACCTGAAAACATCAACGACTTTCATTTCAGTGAGAGGTTGTTGATGCTTAGTTCTTTAGAACATATATTTAGAACATCAAGAACAGGTCTTGATGAAAATGTTAAGCCACAGTCAACATTTTCTATCAGCGCACATAAAGACAGATCAGATCTAAACTGCCAGGCCAATGCACAAATTTCTTCAAGATTTGCCAAACTTCTGACTCTGTGTGCCAACTGCTTCAGAAACATTTTAAAATCTAACATTTACAAGTAAATAAGAACAAGATAAAATCTGTCATAAATAAGAAATTTCTGTGGTTAAATAATCAGCTCTGGACCAAGACTGTTTCAGACCAAGATAGCATAGATAGATAGCAATATCTAAACAGACAGCAGTATCTGAAATTCTGCTATGAAAATGCAGCTGGCTTCAGAGAACACAGTGAAATGCCCAGAGCTGTACAGAGATCATGCTGTACACTGAGCTACCCCTGCTGCCCTGTATTTGACTTTTGCTGCCAAAACTGCTTAGCATATCCAATAGCCTGGCCAAAGAGAGCAGATAGGAAAACAGATTTCATACCAACAAAATTCTGTGGACACACTTGTATTTTAGGAGATGGTGGATCACCAGGACTGCCAGTTGAGCCCTAATTAGGAGTTTTATTCTATGTGGCATGCTTCCATTTGATTTTTCCAGTATCCTGTAACATTATAACCAAGAAATCCCTTTCCTTTTCAAAAGAGACTTTTACATGCCTTAAAATTATTCACTAAACCCTGCTTAAATATCCCTCAAGTAATGGCTGCTGGTGTTTGTTACAAGTTTTGACAGTTTAACAGCTAATACTTTGTATCCATAACTCCAGGCTACAAGCTACTAAACTGAATCACTAGATAAGTGCAAAGAGAGTTTGAGCATATTTTTATAGATTTTCACATGAGGAAAAAGGTATGGATTAGCTCCACGAAACAGTATGTACCTCACCAGCCCTTACGAGAATGAAGATAGAAAGACGAAGCAGAATGATGAGGATAGAAAGATGGAGATGAAAATTTGGGGATGTTTTCTTCATTAATATATAATATCCAGGTGCAATTCTCAGTAACGAACACTGAACTTACGGACCACTCATCACGAAAATGCATGAGAAAAGCAAAAATGTATAGAAAATGTTGAATCTGGAGATTTGATAGATACAGTTCTGTTCAACCTTACATCACATATGTCCTGGTCAGTGTCATGGGCAAATTGGCACATGTGCTTCTGGATTTAAGGAGTTTGGCACAAGCTGCTGCACTGCCCTGAACAGAAGTACATCTCCTTGGCCATTTCCTGACAGACCTGAAAAAAATCTCCCTTTTCTACATGTAGGTAAATGTCAAAATGTAGCCCTTGGAATAAGCGTGTCAGTTATTGAGACATCTGTATGGCAAATTTTGGATTGAAGATGCCTCCACAAAATGAATGGGTGCATAGTTACATCTAATAATAATGTAACAAAAGAAGTAAATGATATTTTTACTAACGATTTTTCTAGATAATTTCTCCCCAGAAGGGGTTATTAGGCTATTTGTTTTAATCTATTATTTACCCAAATATCCTCCCGAGCCCACTAATTTTTGCTTGGCTTGTGCCTGTTCTGCAGCAGACTGTCCTGCCTTGACAAGGGAAGGCATCGAGAGATGCTGAGTTTACAGCTTCTTTCAATGGTTTATCACTCTGTTGCAAATTTGTATTTCTGTAGTTGTCATTTACAGTCATTGCTTCTTTCATGTTTCTGTGTGAGGGACTAAAAGACATGCTATGCTTCACAAGACACCCTATACAAAACGCAAATAAAACAAACTGTGCCAGGAAACAAACCCGGGACTCAAAACTCAGTTGCCTTTACCACTCCCTGGAATGGTTTTAAACTGGGCTAGTTCATAGCCTCCCAGTCAATTCCTAGCCATGGATCAGGAATTAGAATAGGACAATGGTCATTCTTAGTGGGTGGTTTGGATGTGGCCCTTCTGTTTCAGCAGATGACAGACATTAATAGCAAGGAGAGATGCTCTTGCATGACCTCAGTGCCAGGGAATGGTCTGTAGTGGGTTGATTGACAGATGCCAGAGGCTCATCAAAGCTGCTCTATCACTCCCCTCCTCAGATGGAGAGGGAAAAAAAAATATAACAAAATAGCTTGTGGGTCAAGATAAGGACAGGGAGAGATCACTCAGCAATTACTGTCATGGGCAAAACAGACTCGGGAAAATAAATTTATTACCAAATCAGAGCAGAATGATGGCAAATAAAACCAAATCATAAAACACTTTTCCCCACTCCTCCCTTCTTCTGGGGCTCAACTTCATTCTCGCTTTCTCTACCTCCCCCCTCCAGCAGCACAGGGGGATGGGCAATGAGGCTTCGTCTGTTCATCACACGTTGTCTCTGCTGCTTTGTCCTCTTCAGGGCAGGACTCCTCACACTCTTCCCCTGCTCCTCTTCTCCAGTGTGTGGTCCCTCCCACAGGAGACAGTCCTGCACAAACTCCAGTGTGAGTCCTTCTCACACACCTCTCCAATGCGTGTCCCTTCCACAGGGCACAGACCTTTGGGAGCAGACTCCAGTCCACCAAGGAGTCATGAGCCCTGCCAGCAAACCTGCTCCAGCAAGGGATCCTCCCTCTGTCCACGGGTCCACAGATCCTTCCAGGAGCCTTCTACAGGGTGGGGTCCTCACACGGTCACAGCCTCCTTTGGGAATTCACCTGCTTTGGGATTGGGATGCTCCATGGGCTGCAGTAGTGAAGACCTGCAGTGGGAGGCAACTCGCTGCGGCACCTGGAGCTCCTCTTCCACTTCTTCTACACTGACCTCAGTGTTGCAGAGTGGCTCCTCACATATTGGGACTCCCCTCTTCCAGCTGCTGATGCATTGCAGATTTTTTCTCCCTTCTTAAAAATGTTTTCCTGCAACCATTTGGTGGTGGGCTCAGCCCAGGCCAGGGTGGGTCCATCCTGGAGCCAGCTGGCATTGGCTCTGTTGGACATGGGGGAAGCTTCCAGCAGCTTCTCACAGAAACCCCACTGAAGCCCCTCTTGCTACCAAAACCTGGCCAGGCAAACCCAATACACAGTCAAAAGTGAATTTAATATATTCATACAGAGGTATGCCTCAATGAAGGACTGGTTTTGATAGATTGAACCAGACGAATTGGCAGGCAACCTGGCCAAATTTTTTTTTCCTTCTCAAAGCCTGATGAAAAGCAGAACTCTTGAAAATGTTGATGGCTTACCAGAAATAAATAAATAAATAAATAAATAAATAAATAAAAATAAGTAAAAAAGGAAAAAACAAAAAGAAATTCCATTTTGGGTGATCTACAATATTATCAGTTCAGTTTAGGGATGGTTGGCATAATTAGGTCATATTTTGAGAGGGAGACTTTTAGAACTGAAAATTGTAGGGTTTTTTTTCATTTGGAAAATGTTGAAGGAGGATGTTTTAACAACTTTGAAACTGCTGGAAATATTTCAAAACCAGAAATATGAAAATTGATCCCTTCCAGCAGAGCTTCAATTTGATGAATAGACACTATCAGCTGAAAAACATTGCATCAAAGCATTTCTAGCCAATTCTAATTCAAGTTTTTCACTGCAAGACATTTTTCAAGCCTTCAAATAACTTGTTGTCTCCTCTCAACACCTACTCCTGTACTTCAACTTTCTCTAAGCTGTTTTTCTGTATTACCATTAAACTACTTCAAAGTTGAAAAAGCTTCCAAAATCTTTACAGAAAATATATGTTTTATAGTCATAAAATGATCCCATGAAACATCTAAAGTGTCAAGGCCAGAGATAAGGAACTAATTCTACAAACAGTTGCAGTCTCAAGTTTTGCTATTTTGTTAATGAATTAAACAACTTCACATATTGAATTTCTTAATGCAACAAATACATGAAATATTTGAATTGCAAAAAAATTGCAAAAAAAATCGTTCAATACAAAAAACTATTTAGTTGCATTTATTGCCACAGTTGCTAAAAAACAATTAGTATGCCATAAAAATTGACATAAAAATCATACTGTTTCATGTCATTCCTTTGATCAGTCACTCAATGGAGCAATTTTAAGAGATTTGTTGTTATGTGAAGACTGAAATAATCTGAAAAGCAGTCAAACCTGTGTTAGGCTGGATATGTCTCTTGTACTAACTTTTTACAGGAATTTTGGTTAAAGGATGTAAAACATTAAGAGATGGTTCTGTAGACCTGGAGCTTCTTCACATCCCTGCCAAGGAAACCTGGTTGGGATGAAAAATGGGTACTGAAGGATGGATTTGTCATCAGACCAGGGTTGCACTTCGCATACATAAGTACTATTTAAAGATATAGAACTGGTGACAAATTCAAAGACTGCCTAAGTTTTTAGGGGCAGAAGGAGAAATAGACACTCTGCTGGGACAGCGTTAATTGTCAACATTGTGAATAATCTTCTCACTGGTCTCTAGTCCGAAAGAAAACAAAAACCAACTTGAACTACTCTCTGAACTGGTAATTGCAGCTTGTCTGCAATGATTTAGATTTGCACAGACCGTGACATCCTTCTGAATATTCAGAAGTATTACAGAATTATGCATTTCCCATTCTTGTTCTCATGCTTGGTGTACCCAGGAACGTCAAGAAGATCTTTTCTCTCACACCACCCCCTTCTGGTCAGTCGGAGATCTTCCAATGACTTCAGTGAAGTTACCACTTCACTCCTGGTGAACTCCATTTACTGACCTCTGTCCTTAATGTCGTATTCCTAGTCTTGATAAAATTTAATAAGTGAAAGCATCCTGTTTTCTCATGGATTTATATTTAAAATTAATCTTTCAAGATACGGAATTTTGGACAGTTTTGTATTTCTCATTTGAGAAAGGCATGTCTATTGAGAAGCCTCAAAAATTCTCTGTGTTTTTATAAATATCCTCTGATACATTTCTACCATAAGAGTCTCCTTGATAGCCAGTCTTTTGTATCAGGCAACTACTTCAGAAAAATCCCCATGTGTTGTTGGTTTTTTTTTTTTTTTTTGCTTTTCTGGATGCTGGGTAATGTCTTGAGCAATAGTTTCTGTACTATGGTTTCCAAAAATTTTTATTTGGAACTTGCCTCAGAAAAGTTCTGCCTGTGAATCCATTTGCAAACATGTACATTGGTAGACTTCCATTTCAAAACCAAATTAGGGTCACTTACATTTTAGACAACATATGCCTCTTGAGGCTGAACTTTGGAAAAACATGATCTTGCCTGGACACAGAAACACCTCATAGTGCTGTGATGTAGATGCCCAGGTGTATAAGGGTCAGGCACATCTGATGTGAACCACACTAACGAGAATGGATTCTTGCCAGAAAAGGAGCAGGGGTGAAAGGAACACTTGGGGAAAGGGGGTGATTCTAGTCTCTTTTGACATTTTCTTTGTCTATATCTGATCTTGGCTCTCTTAAATATATAAAACTCGATGTTTGTAACCTGTCTTCAAACATATTTTTCTTTAACTTTGAATTTTTTTGCTTGTTCATCAAGCCATAAGAAACTTCACCCTTTCCATAATAAAGGAACTCTTGTGTATGTAATACCAGGAGTCAGCTCAATCAGATAAATTAATGTCTCTGATTTCCCAGGATTTGAAGGGAAGCAGGGCCCTTATAAATTATAAAAGGTCTAGGGCCAATAAATCTCCCTTATCTCCATGTAGATGAACTAGTTGGTACAACCCATCATTTCTGCTGTTCGGTTTCCCTTGGGGAAATTTTAAGCACATAAAATGTTGCTGGTATTAACTTTTACTCTGTATTAGCAGATCTTCCACAATTACCTCTGTCTCATCCAAATCCCTTCAGATGGGGACATGATGCTCTAGCATGCCTCAGAAAGTGGCAGGTGCAGTCTTGTATTTTCTCTCTTAATATGAACCTGTCAAAACACCTGACTTAGATATCAAATGGCAAAAAAAGCCACTTAAAAGAGTAGGTGTGACCTCCTCTCCTGTTCTCATGGAGCAGCATCCTTTGAAGATCTTCCTCAAACCTTTACTCAGGCCCTATTGTGAATATGTTCCCTCCCTGCTAATTCATTCTGGTGTCTGAATTTGTCTGACACTGCCACCACCATCTACTGGCTGGCAGCTCATTTCTTAATGCTAGCAGAGCTCTATGGTAGCTAGTTTCCTGACAGGAAAGGAACCAAATGAATTCAGGTATCACTGTGATTTACTACGTGATCACAGCACACAGAATTATTAATCTCTTGTCAAAATCAATTTATCTAAGCTATATTACAGATGATGGCTCTCACTTTTGCCTGGCTGGGTAATTTTTTTTTTTTTTTTGGTTGCGGTGGAGGAAGGAAAAGATGTTGCACATTGTCCTCTCAGCTGTAACACACCACATGTAAATTATTGGTCTTCACTCCCAAGGCTTCTTCTGGCCGACATGCTTTTCTGCTTGTTGACCCTCACTTAATCTCAACAGGAGGGACTCTCTGCTTGACCCACACCCGCCCATTTAGCTTTTCATTAAAAAAAGAAACCGCAGTCTTAGGCTTGGTCCCATGCAGTTCTTGCACTTGAGAGGATCTCTTTGTGTCTACAAGAAGCCCTCTTGATCCTCTTTCAGCTGAGACAAGGAAATGAGAACACATCATAAGATCACTGGACTGCTGTTCACTGTAAGCCTACCATAAGGAGGTTCATGCAGCTCAAGTTTCATCTTTGAATTGTCATGGTTATGTTTATTCTTACCCAGCATTATATAACAAACATCTCACACATATGACAGGACCCAGGGAAACACTGTGTCTATTCATCATTACAGATTTGTCCTCCAGATGGTATAAACCTTTCTGTATTTTTCCCCTGTATTTCTTTGTGAAATGTTTGTAGAGGAAGATTCTTTTGTGAACTTCTTGTTCTTACTGTGTATTGCTGCTGTCTGCATTGTTGTGACTGCCTTCACATTTGCTGTAAATAAATCTGGTCTCAGTGGTATGTTTACCCCTCTGTTTTGCCTTTACACTGCTAAATCAGATTCATTTCTGGGTTTCACAGATTGTTAACACTGATTTTGTAAATTATGTTTTTCGGTAACCCTGCACTTTTTACCCACCAAGCCTTATTTCTCTGATAGCAGCATTGATCTAACCAGGTGATGAACTGCATGGTAAATAATTTGGTCAGACTGTTAACTGTTAAAATGTTTATTTTAGCGAAGATACTCAGTTTCATTTCTCTGGAACAGAATGCTCACTTGTTTCACACAGCAGTTACTTTATCATGAAGAAAATCGTCCCTTTCTTGTACGATAGTCCTGCACAGATCGTGGTAGCCTTCACACTTGTTCAAGCCATTTCTTGTGCCCTTCATGCTTACTTTGGCACAGGTGAGAAGAATTTACAAGCACTCTATGGGCAAAATCTGTTCTTCCCCCTCCCCAAAATATATCCAGGCAGTGTAAGCGTAGCCACAGCTTACACTGTTTGTGGATGTGGATGTGTGTGCACTGTGTGCATGAGCACAGGCATGTTCAGAGGAGCCAGGACTAAATGTAAACCATCAGCTGCCATCCAGCAGGTTGAGAGCTGTCAGGGAAGCTTCTGACAGCCAACAGGAGGCTCATGCCAGCTACAGCAGGAGGACACAAGACATTGCTCTTGGTGAAAGAGTGAGCCTGTGTTACAGACTAGCCATGTGCAGGATGCTCCAGTGTGTTCTTGCTCCCTCTGTACTTCCACAGCAAACTGTCAGGCAGGGATGGGGTTAAAAACTTGGTAGGTTACACTGTTAGGTCAATAAAATAACTGCGAGTAGAATATTTAGATTAATAACAAATGATCCCCTAGGAGCTGATGCTCTGTGCATGGTCAACTGTCAAAAATCAATTGTCTGACAAGAAAAGGAGCAAGAGTGAACATAACTCTCAAGATATTCTCTACCCACTCTAGTGCACTAAAACATGCCCTCCTGCCAGGAAGCAGCTGGGTTTCCAACTCTGTAATAAACATTGGTCACCCATGGGAACTGATAATGAGAGAGGAAAGTTTTGCATGACCAGCAGGCCTAAAGAAAGGCAAAGACAGCACGAAGTACCCACCATTTGCAGAGAACATAAAATGAATTTTAAACACGTGTCCCTAGAGCAGAATGTCCCAACTCCTCTCATTATGCTGTATGCAATTGGCTTAATCTTCAGAAATGCTCACAACTGGGACCTTTGATGTGCTTGGTTCCATTGAAAATGAGGAGGGATGCTTAGCTGGAAAAAATTAATTAGAGTCCTTTATTAATGAGATAACCTGAGCCAAGATAGCAGTATAACCACACTGCATATATGAGTTTGGGACAGTTATAGAAAATTAAAAATTTACTAAGTTTAGAGATAAATTTTATTATGTGAAATCCTGCACACCCAGCTCCCATTTATTTTCCACCTGAACTCTTATAATTGACATCTTAATTATTTTGCCCAAATGTACTGGAGGTGTAAAATAAAAACAAAGCAGCTGCATATCTAATTGAGCATTTTGCCAAAAATGCTCTAACTTTCAGAAGAAAGCTCACAGTTATCTAATCACCCAAAGGTACCAGAAATGTAAACAACTTCCTAATCTTTTCACTTGCGCATTCCCCTGAGATGAGCGAATTAATAGTTCTTGTAATTACTGGGGCAGAAAATATAACAACAGATGTCTATATTCACTTGTCTAAAGTTCTTAGAAATTTAAAAAATTATCTGTCTCATGATGATTATTTGCTATGAGTTCTGTAGATTAATTATTCATTACACTAAATATGATTACCACTTCTCAACCCAAGTAGTGAGCTGTAATTGAGGGTCCTAAGGTGTTGGTGGTGTCACTGAGAGGAAAAACTGTTGAATAATAAGTCATTTCTTTGAACTAATCCTGTCTGTTCTCTCATTGGCAAGAAACCTGAATATCTCCCCTTTCTGTTTTGTTGCTTCATTTTGTTATACTCTGCCTTCCCAGAGCCATACTCACTATTTTTTGTTCTGTGTCTCTGGCTTCCTCTTCTTTGTGTTTGTTTGTGTTATCTTTTTTATGCTTCTTTCTCTTATCTAGACATCTACATCAAAAAAAAATTACTGCCCAGCCTCTCTGCTTCCCTCTGAAACTTCTTGTGTCATGGGGTCAATATTGTCTGATATTTTGCTTTGAGCCTGGGTAGGGTGATGAATCTTCTGCCTCAAGTAGCTGATTCCTCTGAGAAGCTTGGCTGCTTTTCATGGTCTAGCTGAACAGAAAACTATCATCACACTCACTAACATAACCTTATCAATGCAGTTCTAGTTACATTTCACAGTGTTTTCAGCTTCCAGAACATGTTTTTGTTCTTGTATTAAATAGAAATGGTCTGCTTTCCTTTTTACCATCTACTCTTCTACTTCCTGAAAGGTTGCTTGCACTGCTCTTTCCTTTCCAAATACGTGTCTCCTCATGGTTTACAGAATCACAGGATATTATGAGTTGAAGGGACCCACAAGGATCATCTAGTCCAACTCCCAGCCCTGCACAGGACCATCCCCAAGAATAACACCATGTGCCTGAGAGCATTGTCCAAACGATTCTGGAGCTCTGTCAGGCTTGGTACTGTTTAGACTTCTTTCCTTTAGTGACATCTCATTAGGGATTTTTGCCTATGTGACCTTTGTGACACTTTCAGGCATCTTTTTGGGAGGAGGAAAACTGAATGAACTTAACATTTCTACCTCTAAAAAAGAGGATCTGTGGTTGTTCAACGCTCTAGACAACATTAGCTTTATCCACAGGAGATGACAAGTAACTCTATGTCCATTTGAACAGAAAGAAGAGATATGGCATGGCTCGCCTTTCAGTGACACCACTTCTCTCAGCCTAAACCATATTTAGAATCTTTCTGCTCATAAAATTGATGCAAGTTATATCTTGTCTACTGACTGTTTACATATTAAAATATTGTCAATTATCAACAATGACAGTGTGTCTGTTCCTCCTCTGGAGACAGAGTATTAATATATGTTCATTAGCAGTGTTATTAATGACACTCAATATACTGTGCATCTCAATAAAGTTGACACCCATCACCTAATATTGGTTTCCTTTTAAGGAGGAAAAAGTGAGATTCAGGAATTCAGCTGAGATGTGGTACCCAGTGGTTCCAGCTCCTGGTCTGTTAACTATATTTTTTTCCTAATCCAACAATTGTAAGGTAGTCAGGGTTTACAAATGAAAACCTAAGAAGATAGTTGGCACTCAAGAAATGTTTAAAAAGAAGCTCCTCTTATTATACACAATGCAATATCGAACCAAGTGTTGAAGAGTCACATTTTCTAAACAGCAAATCTTGGTTTACCTCATGGAACGTTTTGTGTCCTTCATATCCCACCTGTTTATACACCAATTCTGCAGAGCCCAATTTTCCAGGCTCCATAGAGCAACGCTATTTTCATTCAACCTTCTACCATTCAGACCATGAAGACTAACACAGTGCATGATCAGAATATTCATGATCTGTGCTGGGGGAGAGGCTGCAGCCCCCTCGCCCCCCTTGCCTTGCTGCCCTGCCCAGGCACCTGGGTAGGGCTGGGCTGAGTGGGGCAGGGTCAGGCAACAGCAATTTTGATCTGAGATACTACAAATAACCTGAGAGTTGTGGTAAAATCTGTGGGTATTAAAAGAAAAGAAAACAACAACAAAAAGCCCATCAGCTGCGGCGGCAGCAACAGTGCAGCTGGGGCACATGCTGAGAACCTGCTGCTTTACATGACCCGGTGTTAATTTATTTAATTTGCACTGTTACACTTGGCATTTGTTGGCCATAACGCAAGCTGTTCATTTGTATTTATGGACAGACAGTAGAAGTTATCAATCCCTTCTGGCAGAAATTAAACACAGAACTTCGACTCATTTTCAAGCCCCATCCTAAAAATAAGTGCCAAGGAAAGCAAGGTATCTAGAGAGCACTGCACAGGATAGTGCAAAAGTGCAGAGTCGGTTTCAAAAGGTGCAGAAAAACCAGAAATCAGGGACCAAAGACACCATTTTTATGACTCAAACTCTTAGTTTCAATATGACATTTTTTCTGGCGTCGGAATGTTTAAATTAACCCTACCCTAATTTTCCTAGGCAAGTGTCCTGGGCCGGACCGAAGTTCTGCCTTGACTCCACAGGTTCCCACCGGCTGTCAGACAGCTCTCCTGCCGCCCCCAGCGATGAGCGGAGAGGATGCAAAATACTCAAACCCCACTCAGAAAGGGGAGACTGCGAGCAGGGACTTGGCGACCTGCACCCCGAGCCCCGGCTACGCCCCGAGCCGTGCCGGCTGCCCGCGCTCCCCGCCGCCCAACCTGTTGCCCGGGCCCCCAGCTCCACACGCCAAACGCAGAGGGACGGCCGGGGACACGAGAGAGAGCGAGCGAGCGCATCCCACGCGGAACCGCTGCCCACCCGTGACTGGAGCATCGAACGCAGCCCTCTGCCCCGCTCCCCGCCCGCACGGCCCCGCAAACACATGCAGCAGCAGCCCGGGGCCGAGCTTTCCATACGGAGAAACTCCCGTCGTGGGGAAAACCTTGCCGGAGCGGAGCTGCGGGTGGCAAACGAGCGAGCTGCGAGGGTACGGGGCCGTCTCCGGCGGCGGGGCTCCAGCCGGCGGCGATTTCTGTCCCCTCGGCACCTGTCCGTGCTCCCCCGTCCCCACGCCCGCAGCCTCGCCCGCTGCCCCACGTTTCCCCGCAGCGCTGGTCCCCGCCCCAGCGGTCCCGGCGCTGCGCTCAGCGCTCCTCGGCAGCCTCGGCGGGCTGCGAGAGGGAGCGGATTTTAAAGCGGGCTGCGTGCCTGCCCCCCCCCTCCGCCCCCTCCGCACGCAGGGAAAGCAAAGGGAAAAGTTGCGCTCTCCGGCCGCCCACGCCTCGCTGTCCGCCCCGCGGCGGCGGCAGGACGAGCCCGGCGGCGGCGGGGCGGGGGTCGGTACCTGCGCCGCCGATGCCCTGCCGGGCGCTCTCCAAGGGGAAGATGCCGGCGCACTTCTCCCGCTCCACCTGCCCGCCCAGGCACAGCTCCGAGATGATCTGCAGCGCCTTGTGGCAGAGGCTGCCCACGCCGTCCTCCGCCGGGAAACTCATCTTGCGCTCCGGCCGCCGCCGCTANCCGCCGCAGGACCCCCGGCCCCGGCGGGAAGCGGTGGCAGCGGGGCGCTCCGGGCGGAGCATCCTCGGCCGCTCATCGCGCTGCGAGCACGAAGCAGAGCTGGCTCCCCACCGCTCCGCTCGTTCTTCCCCCAGCGTTAATTCCGAGGTGACCTCGCCAGGGTGATGCTCAGCACGGGCTACCGAGCCGCGTCAAATAACTTCACTGATCAAATCACCGTCTCCGCTCCGCTTCTCTGCAGCGGGAAGCAGCGGGACGATTGACTTCGTCTATTTCTTTAACTTCTAATAGGAGTTAGAGGAACCTTACGGTTGTCTGGTCTGTTTCCCCAACAAATTCTGTAAAGTTAGGTTATTTTATAGATAGAAAAGTTGCAGGTACGGCGTGTGTCTGAATATACTTCTAAAAATCAGCACAGCATATAACACTAGTGGTTGTTTCAGTTACTGCCTGTGGAGCTGAAGAAGACTTTAGCTGTAAATTTGTTCATCTACTTACTGAAATTCTGATACAATTTTATATTTGTGAGGGAAAATTCCTCTAGTTCGATGGCATATGTATCCTTAACTCTAACTAGACAAAGCTGGAAGGATGTCTGCTAGCAGTTCACTTAGCAGCAGTGTCTGTAGTCTGCTGCTTGGGTGTCTTTCATAGGCAAGAAAGAGAAGTTAACTTCTATGCCGCTGCGCTTTTTTCCCCTCTGGATTTAGATTTTTTTAATATGTCATCTGTAAATAAATATCTCTAACACACTGTAAAGTTTAACAGTTGAAAACTTTATAACCATCCTTCAACAACTGAATTATGGAATGACACAATGAAAGATTATTCCAGTTTTAATTCAGAAGTTCTGTACTTTATATAGCATAGTTACTTGTTAAAAACACATGACAATACTTCTAAACCCCAGCCTTTTGCTGTTTTGAAGGATGATGCATTTATACAGATGAATTCATACTTTTCAAGATCTCAGGAAAGAAATAGACCAAGTTGTACACAAACTGTAACATCAACACAAAATCTGTTCCACAGAGCTTTTTTTCACAGATATAACACATATTTCAGAAATATCAGATGCTACTAAAGAAATTGTTCTCCATTCAACGCTTTTCCAGAGACCAGCTTTGTCAAAACCCTGTGTTAATGCTACAAAATGTTCTGTCAAATCTTAGAATGTTTAGACTGTAACTAGTCAGGGCAGAGAACTGTGTAGGTCTATTTGAAGACTCCTTTCACCCGCATAGGGACCTAAATCTGTACAATTATTAAAATAGGCTTGCTAGCAATAAAAAAGTATGTAGATATTTTCATTACAGTGAAGGCAACTGCTGCCTACTTACAAACTTCAAAATATGAACATATTTACTGTCTATGTGACATTTACAGTCCTGTTCCCAAAATTCTGTCATGCATCACCAACTAATAATTAAGCAGCCTGTTTATCTTTCAGACATACCCGGAACTCTAGCAAAAGCTAACAGGAGATACATATACTTCCTAATTAAGAAAGGATCTTAATCAGAAATTGGTTTTTGTGAGAGTAAGGACTGCATTGAAAGGCTGAGACCGAAGCTCCTCCACTTCTGAACTTTTCTACCGACTGTGCCTATGGATGTACCACACAGTCCATGAATGAAATTTTCTGTCTCTGAAGTGAATGGCAGCTTTGCCACTGATTGCAGTAAAGTTTCACACATAGACCAGTTTGCTATCCTACTTCTTTATTTATCTAGTGAGACTTTGGTGCATTTATATATCGCTCATCTTTGCCCACAAGAACTTCATTTCAGTGAAGATCACACCATCTTCTTGTTACTGATAACACTGATATATACATAGATGCAGAAAAGCACAAACAGATAAGTTCTACATCAGTAAATGATAAAAAATACCCACCCGAACTTTTGAAGATTTTCAGATAGGTATCTGGAAGTGGATACCCAACTCATCTCTCTTAGCTGTCCTAAATATTTTAAAAGATGTTTTTAGGGACACAGAAAACACCAGCCACACTAAGAAGTGTTACTGTACCTTTATCAGAGGCATCTAAAGTATCTAAATCCTGTTCTTCACTAAGTAGCATGGATATAAACTTAAATTAATCAATAGAATAATTTTTTTCTCAGTGTAAGTACTATGAGATTAGTTTCACTAGGAGATTAATGATTCTTCTGGTGAGATATGCTGACTTGTCCTAAACCAGTTCCAGAAACAACTTTTGTTGCTGGAGTCAAGTTATTGATGAGGAAATGCTTCACCTTTCTATTGAGGGTTTTAGTCTTAAATGTAAATTCAGATTACCAATCATGGCATTTTTTTCCAATATGTTCTTTCAGTGGAAAACTACTTTTTCTGCATATGAAAGGACATAACAGCTTGTTTTCTAGCTACAACTCCCACTGCTTTGATTTTCAATAGCCTGGCAGTTTTTAAATTAATGTGCAGCTGCATCGTGTGCCCTTGTATCCACAAAAACCATTAATTTCCCCTTTGGAAATGCTCTCACATGGTGTTTTGGGACAAAATAACTTCTTGCCTCATGGGTTCCAATCAGTGGGATCAGACCAGACCACACCATATCAACTCTTGCTGTACTGACTGCTGGTTATTACCAGGTTCATACTGGCTTAAGCTTCCTGTTGACTAAGGGAGAAAATTTCTCTTTTTTCCAATTAATTGCACATATTCATATCTTCATATTGTCCATGAGGTATCCAACCCGTGGTTAGGGTACTATGCTCTGGACAGGAAAAACATGGCAAAAATGCTCAGTTTTGTAAGATGTATCCTTTAATGAAGACTGTGTTGGGAGTTTTGAAGTTTAGGCAATATAAGTAGCCTATATATAAAGGCAGATAAAAGTTTTGGCCTTGGTCTCTTGATTTGGAATCCAATAAGGATGCCAAAAAAGCATTGGGACCAGGGGAAAAGAGACATTTCAACATTCAGCTTTTGAGTAGAAGAAAAGTTTGAAACCATAGGTTACAAACACATTTTGCCTTTGTGACAAATACATTTTTTTCTCTGACAGCATCTCTGTAACTTTAAAATTCCTTGTAAACAACAAAATAAACCCTGAAACATTAAAGATTTCTTTACTCTATCTACATATTTTTAGCCCTCTACTTTTGATCAAGAAGTGAAGAAAAGAACGGGCATGCAACAGTCCAGGAGACAGTCGAAGCTGAATGTTCCTAACCTGTGAATTAGAAAAGAAGGGCACCATGAGCACATATGAACAGGGACTCTACATTAGTGTTAGCAATAACAAAAAAAAAAAAAAACAAAAAAACCAACCAAACAAAAAAAATTTCTATCATTGTTGTCAATTTGTTCTTCTTGCTTCCACACTCTCATAATATCTGGTACTACAACTTGTCCTCTGGGTTGCTTTTTCCAACTTTTAATTCACTCTGAATAAAAACCATAATCATGAAGAGACCTCCCCATGTTTTGTCCAAACAGATGCTTCTTCAATTTTTGAAATGCTGAGCAATGGTTACTTTATTTTTTTTCCACTTGATTTGGTGCAGTTGGTACTTAAGACTACAAATCTGAGCAAAGTCCTTCAGGACCTGCACAAACAGATGAAGCCACTTCTGAGAGCCAGCAGCTGACAACGTTGGCAGTTTTGTGAAAGCATTTTTTACAATATGTGTGGCCTGGAATAATTTATGAAGACTTAAGATAAGTCCTGCAGATTAATTGGTCAGAGGGTAAGAGGAAAAAGTGATTACTACCCTATTTTATTTCAAATCATTCTTTGTAAGTGACACATGGCACAGAGAAGTTTTTGCTGTCTTGGAGCCCTGCATCCACTGTGAGCTGTTGTTTGCTTCTTACCTACAAGCAAGTAATTACATAAAATTCTGTTTTTCACTGCAATGTCCTAAGCATGGGGGTGGTGTTTTTTATGGCTATTTGAGCAGGAGGAAGAGCAGAGCAATTAACTGGGAAGCCAGCAGATCCCGAGAGCTCATCCTGGCTGCTGGGCAGAATGGATGTAGTTGGTCCTCACTTGGTGTGTCCANATGTATCCTTAACTCTAACTAGACAAAGCTGGAAGGATGTCTGCTAGCAGTTCACTTAGCAGCAGTGTCTGTAGTCTGCTGCTTGGGTGTCTTTCATAGGCAAGAAAGAGAAGTTAACTTCTATGCCGCTGCGCTTTTTTCCCCTCTGGATTTAGATTTTTTTAATATGTCATCTGTAAATAAATATCTCTAACACACTGTAAAGTTTAACAGTTGAAAACTTTATAACCATCCTTCAACAACTGAATTATGGAATGACACAATGAAAGATTATTCCAGTTTTAATTCAGAAGTTCTGTACTTTATATAGCATAGTTACTTGTTAAAAACACATGACAATACTTCTAAACCCCAGCCTTTTGCTGTTTTGAAGGATGATGCATTTATACAGATGAATTCATACTTTTCAAGATCTCAGGAAAGAAATAGACCAAGTTGTACACAAACTGTAACATCAACACAAAATCTGTTCCACAGAGCTTTTTTTCACAGATATAACACATATTTCAGAAATATCAGATGCTACTAAAGAAATTGTTCTCCATTCAACGCTTTTCCAGAGACCAGCTTTGTCAAAACCCTGTGTTAATGCTACAAAATGTTCTGTCAAATCTTAGAATGTTTAGACTGTAACTAGTCAGGGCAGAGAACTGTGTAGGTCTATTTGAAGACTCCTTTCACCCGCATAGGGACCTAAATCTGTACAATTATTAAAATAGGCTTGCTAGCAATAAAAAAGTATGTAGATATTTTCATTACAGTGAAGGCAACTGCTGCCTACTTACAAACTTCAAAATATGAACATATTTACTGTCTATGTGACATTTACAGTCCTGTTCCCAAAATTCTGTCATGCATCACCAACTAATAATTAAGCAGCCTGTTTATCTTTCAGACATACCCGGAACTCTAGCAAAAGCTAACAGGAGATACATATACTTCCTAATTAAGAAAGGATCTTAATCAGAAATTGGTTTTTGTGAGAGTAAGGACTGCATTGAAAGGCTGAGACCGAAGCTCCTCCACTTCTGAACTTTTCTACCGACTGTGCCTATGGATGTACCACACAGTCCATGAATGAAATTTTCTGTCTCTGAAGTGAATGGCAGCTTTGCCACTGATTGCAGTAAAGTTTCACACATAGACCAGTTTGCTATCCTACTTCTTTATTTATCTAGTGAGACTTTGGTGCATTTATATATCGCTCATCTTTGCCCACAAGAACTTCATTTCAGTGAAGATCACACCATCTTCTTGTTACTGATAACACTGATATATACATAGATGCAGAAAAGCACAAACAGATAAGTTCTACATCAGTAAATGATAAAAAATACCCACCCGAACTTTTGAAGATTTTCAGATAGGTATCTGGAAGTGGATACCCAACTCATCTCTCTTAGCTGTCCTAAATATTTTAAAAGATGTTTTTAGGGACACAGAAAACACCAGCCACACTAAGAAGTGTTACTGTACCTTTATCAGAGGCATCTAAAGTATCTAAATCCTGTTCTTCACTAAGTAGCATGGATATAAACTTAAATAATCAATAGAATAATTTTTTTCTCAGTGTAAGTACTATGAGATTAGTTTCACTAGGAGATTAATGATTCTTCTGGTGAGATATGCTGACTTGTCCTAAACCAGTTCCAGAAACAACTTTTGTTGCTGGAGTCAAGTTATTGATGAGGAAATGCTTCACCTTTCTATTGAGGGTTTTAGTCTTAAATGTAAATTCAGATTACCAATCATGGCATTTTTTTCCAATATGTTCTTTCAGTGGAAAACTACTTTTTCTGCATATGAAAGGACATAACAGCTTGTTTTCTAGCTACAACTCCCACTGCTTTGATTTTCAATAGCCTGGCAGTTTTTAAATTAATGTGCAGCTGCATCGTGTGCCCTTGTATCCACAAAAACCATTAATTTCCCCTTTGGAAATGCTCTCACATGGTGTTTTGGGACAAAATAACTTCTTGCCTCATGGGTTCCAATCAGTGGGATCAGACCAGACCACACCATATCAACTCTTGCTGTACTGACTGCTGGTTATTACCAGGTTCATACTGGCTTAAGCTTCCTGTTGACTAAGGGAGAAAATTTCTCTTTTTTCCAATTAATTGCACATATTCATATCTTCATATTGTCCATGAGGTATCCAACCCGTGGTTAGGGTACTATGCTCTGGACAGGAAAAACATGGCAAAAATGCTCAGTTTTGTAAGATGTATCCTTTAATGAAGACTGTGTTGGGAGTTTTGAAGTTTAGGCAATATAAGTAGCCTATATATAAAGGCAGATAAAAGTTTTGGCCTTGGTCTCTTGATTTGGAATCCAATAAGGATGCCAAAAAAGCATTGGGACCAGGGGAAAAGAGACATTTCAACATTCAGCTTTTGAGTAGAAGAAAAGTTTGAAACCATAGGTTACAAACACATTTTGCCTTTGTGACAAATACATTTTTTTCTCTGACAGCATCTCTGTAACTTTAAAATTCCTTGTAAACAACAAAATAAACCCTGAAACATTAAAGATTTCTTTACTCTATCTACATATTTTTAGCCCTCTACTTTTGATCAAGAAGTGAAGAAAAGAACGGGCATGCAACAGTCCAGGAGACAGTCGAAGCTGAATGTTCCTAACCTGTGAATTAGAAAAGAAGGGCACCATGAGCACATATGAACAGGGACTCTACATTAGTGTTAACAAAAAAAAAAAAAAAAAAACAACAAAAAAACCAACCAAACAAAAAAAATTTCTATCATTGTTGTCAATTTGTTCTTCTTGCTTCCACACTCTCATAATATCTGGTACTACAACTTGTCCTCTGGGTTGCTTTTTCCAACTTTTAATTCACTCTGAATAAAAACCATAATCATGAAGAGACCTCCCCATGTTTTGTCCAAACAGATGCTTCTTCAATTTTTGAAATGCTGAGCAATGGTTACTTTATTTTTTTTCCACTTGATTTGGTGCAGTTGGTACTTAAGACTACAAATCTGAGCAAAGTCCTTCAGGACCTGCACAAACAGATGAAGCCACTTCTGAGAGCCAGCAGCTGACAACGTTGGCAGTTTTGTGAAAGCATTTTTTACAATATGTGTGGCCTGGAATAATTTATGAAGACTTAAGATAAGTCCTGCAGATTAATTGGTCAGAGGGTAAGAGGAAAAAGTGATTACTACCCTATTTTATTTCAAATCATTCTTTGTAAGTGACACATGGCACAGAGAAGTTTTTGCTGTCTTGGAGCCCTGCATCCACTGTGAGCTGTTGTTTGCTTCTTACCTACAAGCAAGTAATTACATAAAATTCTGTTTTTCACTGCAATGTCCTAAGCATGGGGGTGGTGTTTTTTATGGCTATTTGAGCAGGAGGAAGAGCAGAGCAATTAACTGGGAAGCCAGCAGATCCCGAGAGCTCATCCTGGCTGCTGGGCAGAATGGATGTAGTTGGTCCTCACTTGGTGTGTCCAGTGGACAGACTGCTGGAAGTGGTAAGAAGGGCAGACTGAAGACAGTTTCCTTTGACAGTTTTGCTTTTTTTCTTTCTTTTTTTTTTTAAGCAAAGGAAGTATTTTTGGGTCTAATCAACCTTTTATATCTGCAATTTCTTGGCTTAAGTGCTTCCTTGTCTCCTCTCTGTGGCTCTATTACCTGCACCACACAGACTCTCATTTTTACCATTTTCACCTAATTTTTGAAGCAGAAGAAAAGCAAGGTCACACAGAAGCAACGTGTTTGAGCATGAATGTGTGACATGGTGCCTTAAAAAGACATATTCCATTGAATCATAGCATGTTAACAATCTCTGTTGCCTTTTTTCTTCCTGTCACCTTCCCTTCCTTCTCTTAGTTGCACTTACTGAGGAATGAGGTTGTGACTGGCATTAGCAAGCTTTCTTCAGCTGTGGACAAGATATCATACTGAAATAATCTCATGATTTGAAAAGTTGTTTGGTTTGAAGGACTCATAGAATAACTGAAAAAAATATTTTTCTTCTCTCAGCATGCTTTTCAAAGTTTTTCCTGAAAACCAACTTTCTTAAAATACTCTCTGGTAATACAAGCCAACCACAATCCTTGGTGAAATAAGGTATTTTTTGCTACTGGAATTGTTCAATGCAGCCAGGTTTTGCTGATTAATTTGGGCTATTCCTCTGTACCTAATGAATTTCTGTCTCTGTGTGCCTTCTAGTGAGATGGCTGTGAGCATGCTCCTTAATGATTTTCAAGCTCTATTATCAACCTGAATGCAGACACAAGGAGTTTGTTTGGGGAATATAATTTTTGTTCCAGTTTTGTTCCTCTGTGCTTGATTTTCATGGTAGAGTGCCTCCTATAACAGCTCCAAATTTATTTTGCTTAAAAAATATTTAATTAAAAGTCCTGATAAATTAAGGATATTGTGGCCTATTTTGTTGCATCCTGCTCTCACAGCAACACTATTTAGTAAATGTATGATTAGGTCCTAATGGAACAGCACAAACCTCATTGAAATAATTTGTGGTAGTACAGATACAGCAAAAACATTTGGTTTGAAGGGCAGCACTTTTGCTGCAATACATGTTATTCATATCCTAAGGTAACTAGAATAAAATAGATAAGCTATTATGAAATAAACACCTATTCACCTACACTATCAATAGTCACTGTGGAGATATAGATGTAGATAATAAAATTATTACATCTATATAAATCATTTAGTTCCATACAAATAATTACTACTCAGCATTGTCAAAAGGGTAAAGCTCCATGCTTTTAGAAGATAGCAGCTCTGCCTTGACATTCATTCATGATAAATGAGCCTCATTTCAGCATTTGTTGAGTGCAGGAGACCTTTTTCCTGTGACATTGTTCTATTCCACTGTCATTATTTCTTAATTAGCTCTGTCATCACTAGTTTGGAGTTTGGTATATGCAACTGGCCAAATTCAGCTTTGACTTAAGTGGGTACAGTGTCATTTACTCACAGCAGAAATCACGTTCATTTGTGTCAGGACTTTGCTTAATTCTCAGCTCTTAACCAGTCGCTCGTGATTCACTTTCCTTGTTCAGAACAGATGCTGGAAAATAAACACAGCAAACTAACTCTTAAAATGAGAAGATGCCATTCACACATCTGTGGATGAGTGTCACCCTGCTCTCTTCCTCCCATCCTTGTCACCTGCCCCACGTTCTGCTGGGGGACAGGCACAGCTGCCTGCCAGGGGCTCTGACGTGTCCTGAAAGCCAGGTCTGCTATCTGCACCGTGAGAGGTGTTCCTGGAAGGTCTGATAGCAGCAGCAAGAATGCAGTACTCCTTGACCATCCTCAACCAGAGCAGTTCTCTTAGGTATTTGAGAACTAATCAGATTCTCCCAGCTGTGCCTTTTTTTTAACTTAAAACTCCTGCTGCGTTATACTTTGGCTGGACCCTGGCCCCTTAGCAATGCTCCCAGTCATAAAGTGATATCTCATGTTCTGGTTCTCAGAGAGCCTGTTTCCTACCTGGATCACAGTAAATAAATTCTCTTAGGTTTGAAATGATGTTTACCTTTCTCTAATGATTTGTAATTTAATTTTTTTTCAGTGAGAGAAAGGGACTAATCCCTGGTAATTCTAATTAACACAACTCCAATTTTGCATAATCATTCATTTCAGGGATTTCTTCCTAGCCCTGAATCACTGCTCTCCCTTTTGTTTACAGTCAGGGGAATAAGTCAGACACAATACCCAAAGACACTGTGTTAGTACCATGCAGAGAACTGTTTCTGGGCTCTTCCATCAGCAGAGAGTGGTTGCTACTGACTGGAATCTTGGGAAGGGGTGGGGACTCCAGTGTGCAAAGCTTCCCAGAAGGGACGGGAAGGGAGCACAGGGCCACAGCATCAGGTTTTTTTTCCAGCACAGGCTGACAAATTGGGCAAGTCTGGAGCACTGGAAAAAGTGTCCTGCAAATTTTTGCACTCAGCCTGAAGGGAGCAACATTTCCTGGTGGAGAGCCACAACTGTGGTTTTGCAAATGGCACAAATAAATGGTGGGAATATTGATGCCTTCCACCCCACCTCGAAGTCTGGTTACCCATCTTGAATTAGTTATCACATCACAAAGTACAATATCTACACATTCTTGATCTGATGTGTGAGCACTGGGGAGATTGACAGCAGCAGAACTTGCCTAAAGGTCACAGCAATTAATAACTGTGAAGGTTGTATCAGGACTACTTATTTTATGCACAATTTTTTTCTTTTTTAGTGTTTATGGAAAGAAAATATTTTTTCAGCTTGTTTGAATATGCTGTCAGATTGCCTCACCACATTGATAAGAGTCCTGGGATGCATATGCAGATGTCAGAAAGGATAAGGATATAGGGAAGTACACCCACAGGAAAAACTCAAACATGTAAAAATCATGTCTCAAGTGTGGCTGAATCACGACTGTTTTCATCAAGATTTCGTATCATGGTCTCTAACTTGTCATTCAATCATGGTTTATATATATGAACAGTGTCTAAATGAATAAATTCTGGTGACACACAAAGTGAAAGGTGTGGAAGCAGTTTCAATCATTTTTGGTAGGACATCTGAGTCTCTAAAGCAGGTGGTTCACCAACTTTCACAGGCAGCTTGTCCTGATATCTGGTCTCTCTGTCCTTACAGGGAGGTGTTGTAGTGTTTATTTAATTCCAGAAATACCTCTCTGAGAAGGAACATGATGGCATTGTAGAGAATGCTTTACGATTTCAAAAGAAAATCTATACCTGTAAAATGGCACTGCTACATTTTTTTTTCAGAATTAGTTCTCACAAGCGCTTTTTCTATTAAAAAAATATTTTTCCTGAATGGTTTACAATGCACATAGTCAAAAGCAAAAAATATAACAGTAAAATAATATAATGATGCTTTGAATGAGCCATATATAACCTGACTGAGAGCAAACTTCTGGAGTACTGCAATTACAGCACCTTCCATTTACTGTAAAATTCAGAAATCAAGACACAGTTTTAGGGGACAATCACTGGCAAATAACTGTGAACGTGGAGTGTTTCATATTCCTAGCTGCCAAAAAAGGATAAATATATGGCTGCACTCTTCTCCATCTCAAGTTGTTATTTGATTTAATGGAAAGCAGCTCACAAAGAAGCTGCTTGTAGGTCTAGCCGTGAGACTGGAACTATATTCATGTTTTGATGAAGATTTGATATTTTGCTCTCTTTCACAGCAGCCTAAAAGCTTTTTTTAATATACATTAACAGATAGTGAATCCATTGTGCCTATCCACCAGCTTAAAATCAGCTAGAAGTCAGAGATCATGAGTGCTGAAGGCCTTAACCTATAAGAGTGCAGAATAATTTATTTGTCTTACCTATGTTTAGCTATCTGCAGTGTAGATGAGTTATCTGTCACCTGTTCTTAGCTTATGGACGGAAGTGGGTACTGTACAGTGAATTATCTGAGCCCCCTTACTTGTTACCTTAAAATGAAATAATTTTTTCTTTTAGCATACCTATTCTCCATCGACTCTGGAGGAATGACCAGCTCAAACAGACAAGATGAATCACAGTGCAGGACAATAAATTCAACTCTGAGATCTAGAATTTCAGTCTTCTAAGGTAGTGGCATCAAGAAAGCATCAAGATGTTGCAATATTCCATGCAACTATGGAAGTGAGAGGTTCTGGGGAAAGTGATTCCCCTTTCACTAACCTTCCAGTACTCATAGAGACAGACTTCATGGGAGTTTTTGGACTTTTTTCATAATGAACATCACCTGTGATGGAAGACACAGGCCAAGACAGTTTTGGAGTCTCCTTGCACAGTTTTCTCCTTTGGCTACTCATCTTCTGGGAAGCCAGAACCCTTCCACTGACCTTGAGCACAGGGTGGCTGCTTTGGCAGCCTGCTACAGAGAGCCAGAGGGACAGCTGCTAGTGATAGAGCTGGAAATGGGGTGGGAATGGGACTGATTTGGGAGGGAGAACTGAAAATTTTATGTTTACCCTGCCTAACTTCCCTTTCCCTGGAGTAACCAATGCTGGGGAGTGTGACTGGCACTTGAAGGAACATGCAGAGGCTACATTGTGGGTCATAACATTGTTATAAAACATTTGGAAAAACTTGCAGTGCACAATATTTATATGGTATTTGGTGAACACATCTAAAGGAAATAAAATGTGAAACAGAAAAAAGACTGACATGATATGAGTAGTGTATGTCAGTATGCCAGCTACTTGAGTAGTGAGAATTAGCAACAAAAAGAAGTTCTTCAGAGGAGCTAAGGAAATACACTGGAGGAGGTAAAATCAAAGAAAATGCTAGTAAACTGGGGAAATAAAAGATAAATGAATGTGTAAAATTATGCCTGCTCTGACTAGCAAAAAAACCCCCAACCAAACAAGCAGAAAACTTTGCTTAAAAGGTAAGAGAGGAGATGAAGAAGAAAAGCAGGCTAGAACAGGAGGTGAGATTGACACCAAAATATCAGTGGGCAGTGCATTGTGTCCAGAGAGAATTGGTGAAGGTGGCCAATAAAGTTCAGAGGCACTTGGCTGTGATTAAAGAGCAGGTGACACATCCTATTTATTAACTGGGATGGAGACAGCTCTGTTGGCAGAGGATCTCTAGCTCATACATTTTGGTTGGCAGTACTAGATAGCAATCCCTTACCCACAGTTAATGAACAGTAAGCTGAGGAAGCATCATAATTTGCTGGTTTTATCAACCAGAAAATTATAGGTTTTTTTTCATTATTTGAACCAAAAATCTGTTTGTCCTTTGGCTGGGAGCAGAGATGACTTGGTTTTTAAAAAATATATGCCAATATGCCAAACTTCCCCCCCCGCCAAATATGATAATACAGCACTTTAAAGTATGAATTTTTTCCAATCTCTTTTGAGTAAAACCTTGATGGTTCATAGTGAGTGGATGGGAAGCTTGTTGAACAGTAAGAATTCAATTAGCATTCAAGATGAACATTTCATTTTAGCTGTTTATAGAGAGAGATTTGCATATTTATATAGATGTATATGCACACCATACATATATGCATCTAAAGCTGGTTTCTTGGTGTCCAAATTTCAGCCACCTGCTGCTTTTGCTTCCTCTAATTTATTATTGGCCTACAGTAGCAGAACAGTCCTGAAGTTGTCTGTGTAACTGATTAATATTATACAATAGCTACTCAGGGCCAATCCAGAGCCACTTGAACTAATGAGCAGATTCTTGTTGAGTTCCAGGGGTTTTGGAGCAAGAGCTCAAAAGATGCCTGTTACTCAACAAATGCACTGGATTTCTGCTGTTATATAATCTTAGTAATAAAAAAATATGCACAGAGATTTGGAAGCAGAAGGCACAAATACGCCATATTTTAATATCTGTATAAACACATACACCTAATGCATTCATCTCTGAAGCAGTAAATTTGCTCTAAAGCCTTTCACGTATCAGTACATATGTCTTTTAAGAATGTACAACTCTCTACTCTTTTTTGTTAGCATTACATCTTTGGGTACTAAATAATTAATCACTTCATCTTACTTTTCAGTAGAGGGCACTCAGAACAAATCATAGATCAAAATAATGTATAAAAGACACAAAACATAATGCAAAGTATTCATTAAAAACCCTCCCGTGTCTTAAACAAGGCTACTATATATTTACATCTCTTTCATGTGATAAGCAACTCTATGAAAAGATAAAACTTTTCAAAACTTGAGCTGTCTCTTGTGCACATTCTTATGTGTTTCACAGCATGATGCAAGCAAGCTATTTAACTTCGAGAAAAAGCAGTTTGTTCCATTTAATGGATTAACTAGCCAGGGTCTAATAAAAAATTTAACAACTTTGTAATGAACTAAGCCTGTCCTCTCTTTCCAGATATAATGAATGGTGTGTATGGGTCTTGGCAATAGACATCATTCCCTTTTTTGGTACAGATAATTTAAAATATGCAAAGTTGAAAACATGCAGGTTTTGTTTCCAGCAGAAACCGATCTGTATATGAGAACAGGGTCCTGATTCCTCATTAGCTTTATCTAGCTTTTATACCAGTGTAATCCTAATGAATGCACCTATCACACCATTACAAAAAGAGCAGTGCTGTGTAAATCTGGATAAGCAGCTTGATTATGTGGACTTATAAAGAAAAACTGCAGATTCAAAAGAACTTTATTTTAAATAAAATTCAAGAAAAGAATCAACCTGTGTCACTTAGAAGACTTTTACGAGATGATGTAACAAGTAAATGTAACAAATTTAAGGCATGAAATCTTTTGATATTTTTCATAGTTATATAAAAGCTCTGTTTTGCTCAATAAATGGAAATAAAAACTGTATTTCTTGGGTTTGGTGCTACTTTTTTTTTCCATACAAGTATCTAAACTTAGATTATGTATCTGTAGTTTATAAAATGGATGATTTTTGAGTTAATACTTGGTAACATGAGCCCACAACTTTTGTACACACAAAAGTGTTCCATGAACACTTAGTTTTTGTTCACAAAGGGCTTCTATGCCTACATGGAAATGTGCATCTATCATCTATTTTATGTGGATTAAACCCAGAAAATGGAGGTGTGTTCACCTGTATCTTCATTGAAAGAAACATCAGTCACAGACTTTTACTTATTTCTTCCAAAGATAATTTTATGCCTTTTTATATATTTTTAAACATTTTTTTTTTAATCCTTGTGAAATGCTAAAACTGCTGTTTATCTACAGATTATGTACACCAAGACAGCAAATTTTCTTATAGCTTTCCCAGTGGGTGATTCAAATTTGATCTGCTGGAGAAGAAGGAAATTCCATCTGCATGCTAATTCTTCACTGGGCATAACTTATTGAAAACTGGCCATGCTGAGGTTAATCTCCAGCACATTATTTGTGAGACCAAGGGACGAGGAGCACTGATATGTGGTGTGTCACGAATATGGCACTTCCCCTGCTATGCTAGTGATAAGTTTGTATTAAACTAGCACTGGTAATCATCTGGAACCAGGCACCAGTTCTTTGGGACTAACCACTGGGTATAAGCAGGAAAATTGCAAGCTCGTTTTATTTCTGAGCTAAATTGGCACCAGGATGTGCGGCTGCTTCTGTGGAGGTGAAAAGCCAGAAAACTAATCTACCATACTGCTAACTCTGAAGGTTTAGCCAGTCCAGTATCGCTGTGTGACATAATTCAAGGCTTTTATTTTTTGAAATATATAACCCTGGTGATTTAGGTATTGACTTTAAAGATCATCGTAGAAGAAAGTTTATTATATTATCTCTCCTCCATGTCGGAAAAGTACATACTGTGAAATTAAAGTAACATCATTTCTCATAAAAGGAAGCTAGTCTGTGCTCTGGATTGATTAGGGGGGAAAAAATCTTTATCACAAAGTAATTTAAATGTGTTTCATAAAATTATGTGTTGTGTTTGAAGACTGTGACCCAAAAAGGAATACATACACGTGGTTATGCTCTTTTGAAGCATCGATGTGTGTATAGTATTTTATGTTCATGTGCAAGCATTTTAGGCTCCTACAATAATACTTAGGACTGCTTCAGAAATACAAATGCTGAATGGAAACATTGAGGGATTTTTGTTCCATATTGCATGGAAGTACCTTGCAGTATAAATTCTGACACAAAGAACTGGACACACAAGACACATCTACAGCCCTGGTTCTGTTTCGGATCACGAGTGCAATTCCAGCTGCTCTCTTGTTCTGTGTTTTGCTTTGCATCTTGGGGTGGTCTCCCAGTTAGGAATTGGATTCCTTTCTAAGGAAACCAAACCTTAAAGAAGACATCCAGGAATGTGCCTAACATCCCATATCCACTATTGAGTATTCATTAGTCATTCATTCATTCGTCAGGGGACCACCTTAAACTTCATTAAACGTCTGACAGGAGCATTGGGCTCTCAGTACCAATGGTTTCATCCTGCACAACTCTTCTTTTGTGCTCTACTATTTGTAACACAAGCAGTGCTGAAACAACCCAAAATAGATATGCTTTAGATATCTTAACAATTTTCATTAGTATTTCCTGTTCCATAAAGCAGGCAGAGGCAGCTTGTCACAAGCATTCAAAAGCTGAAGTCTGCGCTGTGTTGGTTGATTTAAAATGTGCATTCAGATCAGATGGGAAGCTTCATATCCTGGTTAACTGAAGACAGGAATGGAATACTTGTGTTTATAAATTCAGTTTGTTTTCTGCAAATATTCTCCAGTGGTCATTTAAAGTTTAATGCTTTATATATTTCTGCCAAAAGGAAGTTTGCTGTAAAAGTCAAACACAAAAAGGTTCGTGATTATAAGCATTGTAAGAGCAAATTAGTCTTCTTAGAAATGGTTTTACACCCTTTGTCCAGGACTAATTTGGTCTGCATCTCTTTCAGCAATAGACAACACAGTTTTTGATTGTTTTAATACACACTTATAGTGTTAAAATATTAATAACTACAGGAAGCTTAATTATTATCACTTGAAAAAATAAAATGTTAGTGATGGCTGGAGGAATCATTGTCGTTTTACATAATAGCATCTACTATAGCTACATAATAAAACACCAAAAGAGAAGACTTTTATCTCTTTTTTACTAACACAACACGTTTTACATTATTGAAAACATGATTTTTCACAATGTCTGTCCCTGTTTAAATATCTATGTCATTGCCCTCATCCAAACACAGCTGTAAACTCTCTCATGTGGATTTTTATACCAAGATGCCACACCTGCTTAGATAAATGACAAAGTGGGAATGCAGAAGAAACTGTACCTGACAGCTACATGAAAACAAGTTTCCGAATGTGCACAAGCTTTGATAGGTGCCTCAACAGCATGGGCTTTTTAGGCTTCACAAGGCATTACAGGATTTGCAAACAGCACTCATTATATGGTTAAATTTAATCTTAATTTTTAAACAAAATAGGTTGGTGAAAGAGCAAAAATTTTACCCTGCAAATTTTTCTATATGATCTCTGTTGCTGGCTCTCCGTGTAGGTACAGAAGATTCTCAGCACAAAGCCATCTGTAGAACTGTGGTCTTTGCACTGTTTTATCTGATCTGTATTCAGGAGATTTAGAGATTTAATGGCTCAGTTTTTATGGTAAGCATAAAGCAGAACAATTACCAAGCTATGGTAAATTAGCCATGTGTTGTTTGGCATGAAACTTTTGTAACACCAACTTTGTGCTCACATTTACCTCAAGAAAATACATGCCTTAAGTTCTTGAGTAATGAATGAGCTTGTTCATTACCCATACACATATTTTTTTTTATCTCCTCTTTTATAATTCTATTTAGAGCTTACTTTGAAAGAACACTTTATGGAAGGAAGATTTTTAGGACATTTTTGCTTGTCAGAAACATTAGATTTCAAATCAGACATACCCCAATAAACACTTTATTTTCAATTTTTTCTGACAGTTACATGGGAAAGCAGTTGTCCTGTTTCCTAATTTCTAGAAGAGTATTAAAATAACACTGGTCTTAGAAAAGCTTATGCTTTTTCCTGGCTCTGGAGAAGAGAGAATGAATTCTTTGCTGTGAGGGTGGTGAGGCACTGGCACAGGTTGACCAGAGGGGTTTGGGTGCTCCATCCCTGGAAGGTTTCAAGGCCAGGCTGGATGGGCTCTGAGCAGCCTGTGGAAGGTGTCCCTGCCCATGGCAGGGGGATTGGAATCACATGACCTTTAAGGCCCCTTCCAACCCAAACCATTCAATGATGCAATGGGTTTGAGCTCACTAAGGGTTTTTATGCCTCCAGAGTAGCTATTAGGCATTTGTTGTCTTTGCTATGTTTGAATTAGACTTGGCTATGGTGTAACATTGCATGTCTTTACTGCCACAGATCACTGCAAATATTTCAGCAGAAAAAAATGCCCCAAACCCCACATTCTTTTGTGCATATTAGCCTAATGATGCCAGCACAGGCATGATAAGGATAACAAAGAGTGCAGTCACAGTGCTGTCACTGCTTAAAATGCCAGTGTCCATCTAGCCCCTTATCTATTTTCAGACAGTAGCCAGTATTTGGTGCTTCTGGAAAGAGTGCAAGAAACATGGAAAGATCTTTGCACTTTCTTCAGGAAAAGACTGCAAGATCCTTCTCCATCTACCAGCTTCTAATGACCTTCCTGATTTACAGAGAATTAACTGTTAGTAGCTGCCAAAGGACCTCTCTCTCCTGAACTTTTCTTTCCTGATCTAGAGTCAGGATTCTTCAGACTGGTAGGACCATACCTCTAATTAAAAAAAAAAAAAAAAAAATAGTGTCTTGTTCATGAGAAGATCATATTTTAGGCCGAGAATCAGAATCGATGATATATATATGTTTTTCTGTATTTCCTAAATAAAACTTTAAATCACAGCACCAAAGCAATGTGATGCAGGCTTTCAGGTGCAGAGCAAGGTCACCCTGCTCTTGTATGCTCACAGCCTGGCCCCTTTGTTTCGCAGTCTGGTGGCACAGAGCAAGCCCACCCTCAGTGCTGATGCTAGACAATGACTGGAAGGATGTGCATCATGGCCAGCCCCCTGCCATTTTTGCTGGAGGGCTAGAAAGCAGTAACTTTAAGAGAAGAGACTGAATGAAATATTTAGGCATTGTCATGCCTTAAACTAGTGCAGCAAGTTCTTTCAAAGCTCACCCATCTTTTCTGCTGCTGAGAATTGTAGTCAAATGCCTGCTACTGGCTCTGGGTTGATGAGGCAACAACATCATTATGCACCCAGGCAAGATGGAATGAGATTTTCTTTTTACAGGAAATAACAAGACTTTCTACATGAGTTCCAGAATTCGTTATTCTATTTGAGACAGGAACAAATTACTGTGCTTAAAAGAATGAGAAATGGAATGTGCCCTGCTAGGTGAGGTACTTGTTATTCCCAGTGATCAGGTGGATGCCACCCTGATCAGGCTGTGGAAAAGAAGAGAGAAGAATGGTGTGCACCTGCATGGGTAAAACCATGTTATAGGTGCAAGGGCGCATTCTGAACCAGGCAGTGCTAGTAGGAGGTTAATTTTTCCAAAGCCAGGACAATAAATTTTTCAGGGCTTCTGCTCCTGAAACTTGTTTTTACTTTATCTGGAGGTTTCCAGCTCTATTAATATTGCATTCCTCCAATACCTTCAGAAGTGTGGACATATACAGGAGTCTAGTGTTTCTAGTTCAGAAATGTGAAGAAAGTAAAACTCTCCTAGAAACGTAGCACTTTAAAATTTAAATTTCTTTTAGTTCCTGCTCTTTCACAGAAGATTTTATTCCTATGAAACTGGCCTATAATATAAATGTGTCACAAAAAGGAAAATTAAGATTTTCCTTGAAATCATTGTAAAAGTATCATTTGTATAATTTAAATTTGAGTTATTGCAGTTGATTCCCTTTTTCTGTTAAAGTGGAACTCAGGGCCATAGGTGAAGATTGCTGATCCTCACTGTAGACCAAATCCCCAAATAACGAGAGTATTGAGCCTTGCAATGATCAGGACTCTTTGTAGCTCTGTCTCCATTTGCAAAGTGTTGTTAAAAGGGAGAGGACAATGACTGAAAGCAAGGGAGCAGCTTTCAAGGGCTTCTTAACCTCCAGTTAAACCAATTTCTTAATTTTGGTGTTGTAGCAAATTATTTCCTCGCCCATTTTTGGCACAAAGAAGAAATCATGTAAGGGATCTTGCAGCTGAAATAAATACTAGAGGGGACTGGCAACATGGTGATTTCATGAGCTCTCTGGCTACCTATTCTAACAGCAGTTTAGTAAAACAATTAAACCAGCCATCATTGGTGACTAGAAAAGAGAACATTGTTGCAATACTTCAGTTAGGGAACAGTGTATTGAAGTGAATAAATCAGTTATAAATATGTAATACCAACCAAGTGAGGTAGTAAAAATCTAAGCCTGTCATCCCATTTTTGAAAGGGAGTTGTGTGCCCTAATGCCAGAAACAGGGACTGCAATGAGCTTTGAGACCAGCTCCAAGGAGCCCAGCAGAGACCTTGGTGCCCTGTTACTTCTGTTTTGGGACTAGGATTGCCTATCCCAAGGCAGTGATATAAACCCTTGTACAAATTCTGTACAAATGTACAAATTCTGCCACAAACTTAGGTCCATCCTGATGCAATGTCTGCTAAATAACACTACTAAATCAATCATGAATCTATTAAGCAGCATCAGCTTTGCACTGCTGATCTTCCACACCAATGTTTTGTTCCAGACTGGAGGAATAAAATCATTCCATTCTTCAGGATTTCTACAAAACCTGTTTCTGATCACTCATACGAAGCACCACATTCTGTAGCACCTTAAGTACAGATGAGGAAATACTTGTGCCATTTTAAGAGTAATGACATGTTCTAGTGAAAATGAGGTTGCCAGAATCTGCCAACAGTTGCAGCATTTGGAAGGAAAATACAGGACAACATACACTGAACAAATGGGAGAAAATGCAGGGCAAACTTGGATATTTCTCTCCCCTGTCCTGAGCGGAGGAAGGGAAGTGATAGAGCGACTCCGGTGGGCAACTGGTATTCAGTCAGGGTCAACCCAGCACACCATGTTGTGTGTTACTCTGCTTGGGACCTGCAGTGGGAAGAGGAACTGTTACAGACAGGACATGGTGGCAGATTGAGAGCTTCAGTAAGAAGTATTTGGAAACAAAAGTAGAATTGGCAAAGGTGGATTTAACTTATTCCTATAATTTCTATACGAAGACCCAGTGTGGCTGCCTTTTTCTTCAGACGTTTTGGCAACTGCAGGATGCAATTGCATATCTGGGCTAAATCCCTTTAACTGGAAATAGCAAATATTTCTGCTCAGTCTATGCATGATGACAGGAAAAAGAGGAATTGGGATCTTTTCTGCATCTAAGGCTTTCTACAAGTGATGAGTGGTCAGCACAGATTTGCCCAAAATCCCAGGTGCAGGTATTAGATAATCTGTTATATGATATTGCTTGATTTGAAGTTGCTGTGATATTGCTGATGAAAAGATTATACATAAATGATAATTCATAATATCTGTCACAATCAACTGAAACAAAAAATATTCTCTCTGTTGCTATAGATTCTACAAAATGATTAACAAAGTGACAGCTTTAAAAAATGTTCCTGTTAGATTTGTAATGAAAGAACTGCAGTGTAATCTGTATTTTGCTGCACAGGAAAGAATAGAATATAATGTATTATCAGAGATGGGAAAAGACAGACCTAGGAGGTTGTGTAGGGCATTAAACACAGGAATTAAATGAATTTTGGATGGTGTTAAGCCTTCCTAAAGTCCGGAACAGGCATAACATGTCAGACTGACTTTTAATAAAGAAGTCATACTTCTACTATTTCTTTTCTTCAAAGCTGGAAAATTTTAAATATTAAAATATAAATAGATTTGATAAACAACCAAATAATTTTCACTGAACTAAAGAGAATACTTTCTAAAACATTTAGAAAAACCAGTGAAGAAGCAAAGTTTGCATACAAAAACCACAGAGAGCAGCAATATTAGGTGGTCAGGGACCTGATCTTTGACTTCACTGTGAATGATTGTGGTGAAACAAAGAACCTGGGAAGTCAGGGTTACTAATCATCTGGAGATTTCCCAGAAGGTGCCTAAATGCTGGAGATTTAAAAGTTTGTCACAGCAAGGTGATCTTTGTGGCAGAAAAATTGCTCACACTGAGACAATCTGCAGGATCCAAAGGAGAGTCCTTAGCTTCTGCATTGTCTGCAAGCTAGAGCACTCAACTATTTCTAACAGCCAGGAAGACACATTAACCATATTAACTTCTGAAGTGCAGCCCAGCAAGCAAGGGCACTTCTTCAGGGTCCTGATTGGTTTTGAGAGCCTCCTACAGAGATCCAAAGAAGTTCTGTGGTAGGTTTGTGCCGTAGTTACTGTCTTTTCAGTCTGTGCTGAGTGACAGAAGGTCAGGGTCATCACCTTGGAAAGATGGTTAGCAACCTACCCAGTAAGGGAGGGAAGCACTTTGCAGACTTTGGTTTATGTGTCTACACATAAAACTCTTCACCTGACAGTTCCAAGTTGAAGAAAGGAAGGCATCTTTAGGCTGCCATTTGCTCTTGTGTGATTTCTTTTCCTGAGAACCACAGGCAGCTGAGCTGTATTTTATCTGCTAAGTGCCACACTTATCAGAAGAGTTCACATTGATCTGCTACAGCTTTTTATGTACAGTGGTTTATAGGCGATGTCCCAAAATTCAGGTAATACACAATGGGTTAAATTTGAGTGGAAGTATAGGCTACAACAGGTTACAAAACCAACCATTATCTAAATAATTTCTTTTTTTTTTTTTTTTTTTAATGGCTGCTTTTAGTGTATTTTGAGGGTGAAGAAAATGGGGAGGGGAGAGGAACAGCCACTCTTCAGAAGCAGTGCCTGTTTTGAGTTTTTACTGGTTTTGCACTGTAAAAAACCTCAATTGGCTGTTCTGAAACAACAGCTTTTTTATACTTTAAGAAGTATGCACTAAAACAGAGTTAAATCTTCAATTCAGAAATAAAAATTTTCAAAATTATATTTATTAACGTGTTTCCTGACCTTCAGAGTCTACCTGCTTCCCTAGATCTGTTCAGTACCATGCCCTATTTTGGTTGAACTGGGATATGTTCACTTTTTAGCTTCTTTTGTTCACAGAGGACTTTGATTTCATGTTTTTTTTCATTTGAAGCGATGATGTCAGTGTGTAGTGGTCTTTTTTTATGTTCTAGGCAGTTCAGCACTTTTAAATACTTGTTGATATAGGTTGTTTTAATTTTGTTTAGTTTCTGGATCAGTTACCCACACATTTATCTTTTCTTCAAGAAGGTCCACAGGTCTTTGTCGTTTGCTGTGTGTTCATGAGGATGTAGCACTGAATGCTGTGTTTGGTTACCTTTGATATACTGGATCAGTTTTTTATTTTATGTCTTTATGAATTTGAAATTATTCCTTTCACTCAATATTTTGGTTTATGACACTTTTAGTGAGATTAGAATGCGAGCAATGCATCTTCCATGATTAGGATTTAGAGCCATTTGAACAAGGGAGAGGACTAAAGAAGCAATCACATCATTAATAATAAATAGCCTTGATCACAGTGAGGACTATTCCATTAAGGAACTCCATAGAAGTGAGAATCATAGAGTAACCAAGAAAATAATAAAAACTTGGAGCATATCCTGGTTGGGTATGAATAGTGGTCCCTGCACCTATTTCCACTGTGACTGGTTCTTAACAAGTAAATGTGGGGTTTTGTTAGATTTCCTTATTCCCTGTTGAATAGTTAAGGCCATGACTGAGTTAGGGCTCAGTCAATTTGATTCAATGCACATCTTCCTATTAAGATCACGTAAGTCTAAGGTTTTAACTCTTGTCTCTTAGGAAATCACTATTTTCTTCCCTTCTGTTACCAATATGGAAATGTTCATAAGCAGCTGCTCTTATAGCACAGCTTCACAGAAAACAACTGTTCTAAGTGAAAGAGCTGTCAAATTTTCCTTTTCATTCCTGACTTCTCCATTACAAGCTCAGAAAGCTCATGCTGAATTTCTAAACAGAAGGATCAAAGCACAACTCTCAGGAATTCGGTGACAGATTTGTTTGGCAGAACCGAAGAATGAGACCATTCTGGAGGCTAAAGGCTCTGAAAACTGTTGAGTTGGACCTTTGATTTGTGTTCTGTGTTCAGTCCTGGCACATTACTTGAGGAATTGCTTGTGTGCTGTTTTGCTAGCCCAGTGGAAAACAGTTTTAAATCCCACCAATGATAGAATCTAAATTAAATCTGGGTTTTGGCTAGATTCCTCTAGGTACTCTGCTAAAAACCAGGTCTTTGAAATCCTACGGTCAGCATTTGGGTATTCAAGATTATGATTCACCAGGTTGAGCAAAGAGAGTGCAATTTGAGAAACAACTGGCACTTTGGAGGTAAAGACAAGAAAACTTCCCTCCTCCAATTTTCTTGCCTTTTATCCACCGAATGCCATTTTAGAGATGTAAGTGCTTTTCAGAATTTAAGCAGATAGAAGTTTAAATAAGGTGAACTTGTTCAGCTTTCCCCTTTAAAATCCTAGCAACACTTTACAGTGCTAGAAGCACAAAGAGGAGCCTCATTATTCCCTTGACAGGTAATTTTCATGCAAAGAAACAGAAATTATGAGTTCGAACTAGTGTTGGTTTTTCTTACTACTCCGCTGGAGAATTTTCCTCCTATAAAATAGGCTCAGAATTCAGCATTCTCTATACACAAATTGTCATGATCTGGAGAGGTCAAGGTCATGAGCAGAGAATAAGGTCCCATTCAAACCACAACCCACCTCCACTTCTTTGTTTCTTTGATATCTTTTGTGGTGGCTGCAGTAATGTTATTCTTAAAGGTCACTACAAAGGCAGAGAGGGAAAAACAGGAGTGATGTTCCATTCTACCACACAGAAAAGATGAGGGAATTTCTAGAGCACTTAACTCCCTAACACCCTTAGGAAATACTTCTCATTTGCTCAGGCAAGCAGAGCTGCAGCTCCTTCCTGAGGATGTGGGTGCTTCAGGAGTTTACATCAGGCTAAGCTGACTGTTCTTTCCTTCGCTTCATCAGTGGGTTGGGACACTGCCTCAGCCTACATATCCTCGTGGTGGCCCTGTGTGTTTTTATTGCGTTAAATAAAAAAAAATATTTAGATACTATTTGTGTTGTGGTTGATATGCAGAGATTGTTCTTTGACAAAAGGACATTTGAGATCAGCGTGTGGGCTGCAGATACATCTGAGTTATCATCTGCGTTTTCACATTTACACTAATTTTTCACGAGCCTCTTCTTCAATTGCAAATGTCAGACTGTCATGTAGGAATGATGTGGTAGATACATATGTTAGGATTTTATCAAATATAAGGAAAATATTAAGTCTGTAATGCTGTTATTTAGACTGTGCTTTTCAAGTCATTGTGCTTGCAATGTGTTACACTTAGCTTCAACATAAAATTAGCCAATATTTAAATTCCTTAAAACAGGAACTTTTGTAGAATTACTCAGAGCCAGTATGTAATTTCTCAATAGCCAAGCTAAATAAATGAAACACTCAAGGAAGGTTTTAAAACTCTTAAGACCTATCCTGAAAATGCTTTTGAGGAAAACATGTTTTGCAAAATTCTCTCAGCTTATAGTTACACTTTGGACATTCCTGGAAATAAAATTCCTGTTACGTAATTGTGGAAAGACAAGGATTAAGAAGACTTTACAGACAGATATATCAGCAACTGAGGCAAAGGAACCCTTTAGAGCTGTTAAAGATCTGGCCTTGGCATTCACTGTAATTGTGCATTCACTGTAAATGCTGACTGAACCTATCTGGAAAACACTCGTAAGAGCAAGCAGAATATAAACTGCTGCTCCCAGTCTCACAGATTATCTAAAGGCAAACATTACCTTTCCTAACAGCAGTGAGAAACTGCGATGTTGTGTTTAGTAGTGTGTAGGGAAAGCAGCTGCCCTTAATTTCTAAAATAGTTTAAATACTTCTGTACTTTTGAAAACTGTAACAATTTAATTCCCTTGAAAAAAAGAAACATTCCTAAAATTGCCATAATTTTACAGTTAGATGTTCTGCTCTTTCCGTCAGTGTGCACATGCACAGGTTCCAGAGCATTACCAGCAGGCTGGGCTACAAAATACCGGAGACTGTGTCCCTCTAAGCAGACATTTCTCCTACTGTCTTGCCATCAATTTTCTGGAGGCGACGCAGGCTCATTAAACCACCGAGAATGAAACAAGTAAATAAATAAGTAAAAGTGTAATACAGCAACACTCCTTTGACAGCAACCCTACAGGTACAGTGCCAAAACCCAAATGGAATCAATCATTAATTACAAGTTTTGCTGAACTTAATGGAATCTGGAAACAATCTAAAGTGCACAGGACATGGTAAGTAGTGATGAATGTCAGGATAATGGGAAAAATTTAGTTTTCAGATGTTATCTACTGCACATTAACTGTGATTTGTCTTTAGATCAAACAAAGAGGACAATTTCAGGGTCTACAGGCCATGCCCAACTCACGTAAATCAATATACTGCCTATTGAGCTATTGGAGCATTGCTGATATAGATAAAGAGCAGATCTACTCCTGTATTATCTGTTCATCCTTAAGAGCAAAGTTTTGCCAAGAAAGAGCAGAAGCTAGAACTTTTTAAAAACACACAAAGTGCATATAAATCAGTTGAGCAGGACATGAGGTTAGAAACATACAAAGTGTTCACAGACCAGAAAGCTGTTCTGAAGGAAGATCTTGCAGGCTGTATTGATGTACATTTAATTTCTGGGTAGAGATTAATATCACTGTATTTATCTCATAAAGCCATAAATTATTTTTAGTTCTGGCTGTATTAAAAAAAAAGTCAACTGTCACTTTTCAAGTACAAACTTATTTGAAATGGTAATGGGAAGAATTTCTCCAATTAATGGTCTTTGGATCAAAACGTGAGGCAAGATAAGGACACATATAAATTACTAATTGCTGGTATGCAGAATGGTGTTGTAAATAGTATTTTTAAAGGTGGAACCAGAACATCATAGATTCATTTGTAGGCTGACATGTTCATCATGATTTCTAATAGCTTCAAATTCACTTCCTTTTAACCCATAATTGAATTTCTCTCCCTCAGAAATTGCTATGACACTCCTACTTACATTAATTAGCAAATGGAATCAGTATTATGCAATCATAGATTTACAGAATATTTTGGGCTGGAAGGAACCTTTAAAGGCCACCTAATCCAAGCCCTGCAATGAGCAGGGACATCTTCAACTGGATTGGTTTGCTCAGGACCCTGTCCAACCCGACCCTGAATATTAAGGAGGTATTTATTCAGATCCTCACCCTCTTACATATGCTGGTGGAGGAATGCTCACCCACTTGTGAGATTTTACATTTCTAGGGGAAATAATGCTTTTTCAGCATTATATGTTCTCAGGAGAGAAAAAATGCGAGTGGGAAAGAAAGAGTAGCAGTTTAATCTTTTACAATGAAGTCTTTGGTGTAATCACTTGGGAAAATATTAGTTTAAGCCAGCAGTGTTGAGGGGGTGTGTTGTGCAAGAATCTTCATACATTATTCTCCCATTTCTTAAAAGCTTGACTGAAAAAATTAAAAGCTTGATTACCTCAGCCCTTGGGAATGACACAGAGATGCTATGAGGCATACCTTCTATCCTCATGTAAGTGGAGTGATTGGAGATAAACCCTGATGTGATTTACCAATAATTCATTCAGGATTGCGGAGGTTAAAATTCACTGAATTTCTGCCTGAGCTGGGTTACAGGCAAAGAAGGAATTCTGTATGGTGGCCTATGGAAAGATGTACTTGGAGGTCTGAAACACACAGATATGTATAACTATGCATGAATTCATTCAGTAACAGTAAATTCTGTACACTAATCTCTGTTTATTTCATCTGGACAACTCCATGATTCTGTGTAGAAACCAATTTTCCAAATGAATATGAAACGTGGCTTGCCAGCCAGATTCTATATCCCTGTGGAGTTAATTTTGATCATGTTTATGAACGGAATTTTTAATTTTAGAAAACAGACCCCTTAAAAGTCACTTTAAATGAATTCAATTGCCTAAAAAGAAACTGTTCCTCCCTTGCTTCTTAACGGAGGACAGTATTCCTTCAAGCCTCCACAACTAACTAAAGGCTTGAGTACCTGTGCTATCTGTTAAAGAAAGAATAATGATGCCAATTTCTTTCTGTAGAGCTTCTTAAAAATTGCTCTTTAGCAATTTATTATTTAGAAATCTAAACAGAAATTTTATGAATTTAGAATGTTCTCACAGAGGACTGCTAGTCCTAATTTTGTTTGTATTATCATTATTTTCATCTCCCTTTGTCAGGGAAAGAAAATGTGTTTCTAACTTTATAGCTGCTTAAACTGAATATTTCAATCTTTATATTCTGTGGTTCTCAGCTACAATTACAGGGAGCTGCTGAGAGAGAAAGGAATAAATAATTTAATGCTATTCTTTTTTTTCCTCATTGTCTAAGCTTAAAACTAGGGGGTGATTCTGGCTAATGGCAAATAACAAAGTTCCTGTTGATGCCAGACTGCCTATCAACCTCCTCTCACTTACCACAAACTGGTTTCCAGAGGCTGGATGGGGGAAGAGATACCCAAAATCATGCATATACATTGCATGATTTTCTCAGATGGAGTGTGGAACGCTGCTGCATTTTTTTTCCTCTTCTTATCCTTTTCCTTATAAAAATGGCACCACTTGGTATTTAAAATCTGCATTTTAGGACATTGAGAATAATGCTTAGGACTCATTATTCCTCAAAAGAGTATTTTAGTATTTTCTTCAGTTTCACTGAATGGGATATGAATGATATGCTGAAGATCAGAAATAATGAGCTGTTTATGGTGTGTCCTTGCTCCTTTTTTAAGGGCTAGAGATGGTGGCTCCCAACTGCTTTGAACTGTGGCATTATGAGAACATATGAATTTCTCCACAAATGAGAGAAAATTTGAGATGTTACTGGGAAAAGTTTGTTTAAATACCTAGTGTTTAGGGGAACACAGATTCCTGACTGGTACAAATAGGTCTAGACTGGTTTATACACAAACAAAAAGATATAAATATGAAAAATGGAAACAGCAGAAGAGAAGGAAGACTTACAGGAATTTCTTACTTCAGACTTTTGTAACAGGAACCAAAAGTTAAAGGGAGATTCAAAACATTTGCAATCTACAGGGGAAAGGAAAGTTTTAATGAGAGAGTGAATATTTATGTTACAGTAATTGACCAAATTCTAACATAAATTAGAAAGAACAGTTTAGTGGCTTTCTTGTCCCTTCTGGTGTGAGATCTGCTGTTGAAAAGATAGACTATTGGGTTAGACAGACCTCAAAACTACCCTGAGGACAAGTCTTACATCGTTAAGAATGTTCTTGAAATAAACAGATTAGGATGGGGGAAAAAATGAAAAAAAAAGGAAAAAAAAATTGTGCAAAGAAATCAGATGTGGGAAAAGCTACCTCTCTTAGCACTGAAATCTTTTTATGTCAGTCTGAGTCAGTGTAGATTTAACTTCATATACAAGTTGGAAAGCCCCAAAGGAATCTGAACCTGCTGGAAAATTTGATCCTTGAAGTCGGTCTCTAAAAAAATCACTAATAAATACAGATAGAGACCATCAGGAAAACAGAACAATCTTCTGGCTTTAATAGGTTGCTTTCCAGACTTTCTTTGTTGCTGTCTCACAGCTCTCCATGGAATCTGAGTCCTGGGGTTTGGCCTGAGGCTCTTTTTGAGGAAGAAGTCTAACCCAGTCTCTTGTTATATTAGTCTTTGAACAAAGGCAAACTTAAATTTCATATGTATATATTTTAACAACATTTACCTGTCATGAAGACAAGAAACGTGCCTGGGTAGCTGTGCCTGTGTTCTGATCACAAAAGGTCTTTCTGAAAAGAAAGGTAATAAGAGGGGGTTGGTTTGTGGTTAAAGTCTGAGTGTAGAACAGTGGGTCTTGAATCTGCCCTTGATTCTGTAACACTTTTCCTTCACAGATTCAGGAAAACCATCATGTTTTCTGAGCGTCTATACCTCAAAAGACATATGCATTACACACACAAAAGGCTAGGGGAAGGAAATGATTTATTTATCTCTGTTCTTTCATCCATCTTTGATACACAGTTTGAGCTGGGATCTGTCCCTTTCAAGTTCTACCCACTACCTAGCAAAGCAGCCCCTGGGATTGCTCAGTTATCCCGTTTCATACACTGAAATATTGTCAACTCCAAATACTAAAAATAAATAAAAATAGGAGTGTGGGGTGAAGAAAAAGCAGACAATACTGTTAAGAACTCGTTTGCTTGTCAGCCTGACCTTGAATAGAAATAATAGAAAGGGGAGGATGAAAGAAGTAAAAGGAAACCTCAACTTTATTATTCCATAAGAACCTGTGAAAACACCAGTCAGTTTTCATAGTATTTCATCTGGCTCTCAGCTGTCCATGGCAAAGCCTCTTTTGGGGGAATTTTGCTGGATTTTGCCATATGGTTTGCTGGATGGAAAATTCCATCTATTGACAACGTAATTTATTGTCTTTGCTCATTTATCCAACTAAAACCAAAACAAGTTAAAACACAGCCTTGGTTAATACACCTTTTTTCTACTCTTTCTGTTGAAAAGAATAAGTAATTATATGAGTCAAGTGCGGGTTTGTGGGCAACTTGTTTTCATGTAGGACACAGGAAAAAGCCAGAAACTCCTCCCCACCAGGCAGCTGGTGCAGGTACAGCTACAAAGCGCTGCTGGGGAGTGTAATGTTCCATACCAGCCTTGGCCTGTGCTGCTCCTGGGCCGCTGCCTCAGTGAACAGCATGGACTCCTCTGTTCTTGGCTGTCAGCAGCTCGGCTACTGTCAGTTTAGCTCTGCTAAAACAAGAACTCTATCCTTGAAACAAGGTCGGATTATTTTATAAATGTTGCAAGACAAAATAGTGCAAAATACACCCAGGGAAGTGAGCAATATGATAGTAAGATATATCCAAAATACTGATTAAAATGTTTATGTGTGCAGATGAAAAATATATGCATATGTTATAGATACATACATGCATTTAAATAAATTTTTAATACAAACATATCTACCATATCTAAGTAAACATCTAAATATGAAACTGCTTTCTAATTTCTGGCATTTTTTTAAACCAGGATTCAGAAAATAAAAATCTTAACTTACATAAGATGTGCATTCAGCAGTCAAGAAATGATAAAAACTTGACATAACTCTCAGAATCAGTATCAGTCCTTTGGAAGTTTCTCCTTATGTAGTTAGTCTGAGAAGTGTTGCTGGTAAACTACTAGGCTCAGTACAGGGACAGGAGGGAGAAGCTCTTAAAAACAATGCTGGTATTTCAATTATAATCTAGGAATTTTCAAAGAGGGGCAGAGAAACGTACCCCTACTCATGTGAAACTGAAAATATAAATAGTCATTAGCTGGTGCTGGCCTCCCAAAAATCCCTGTTTGCCTACCTGTGACACTGCATGTGGCTGATGGAGCTGCAGAGAGGCAGGCCGGTGCAGCTCATCAGAGGGAGCTCGTGGGAGACTGGCCCAGAGAAAGCTCAATTAATTTCCTGAAAAATAATAAACACTGAGGCCAGCAGGCAAAGTTTGAGAGTCTTCAGTGAGTTTTGGAAAGTCACTAGTCTTATTTATTCAGCAAACTGTTTTCAAGGTTCCATCACGAGAAGGTGGACACTGGCTGGGTGTCTCAGATTCATCCCAGTGACCTGGTCCCCACCAAGCACTGGTAGATGCTGGGGAATTCTCTCTCCCAAGAACTGGTAGTGGCAGTGTGCTCTGGGGACATGTGGCACAGCTACTACAGCTTGGTGTGCAGGCCTGAAGACTGGATGACAGGATGGCCACTGTCAGATATGCTCACTGTCTGATACTGAATTTCCCAATTTTGGATCACTGTGGGGTCCCTATTTGCTTGTGGATGTTTAGGGGAAACTCTGTGAAGACTTTTGGCATCCATTCTTAGTTAGAAGGGTGTAGGTCTTGTATTCAAACGAGAAAGGTATTGGAGATATTATCATAAGTTCAGCATTATTTGGAAGATGCTAATTTATGAAGAATTCAGATAGCTGATTTTCTACTTCTTTGAATTTAATAATTATTAAAATGGCATGGAATACTATGCTATGGGTGCTACTGGATATATCTTAGCCAAGAGCATATAAAAGTATAAAGATCATGGTCCAAAATTTCAATCTGGGGGGAAAATCCTGACAATAGAAGCTTTTTTAATCTAGCAGACACATATAATATTCATGAAAAAATGCAAATACTGTCTTTTAAAAATTATTTTTAATAGAAGGTGCAATTAATCATCAGAGTAATTTGTCTAAGGGGTGTTTTAGCTTCTCTGTCACTTGGAGTTTTAAAGTGAAGATTAAAATGTCATCCTGAAAGATTTCCTCTAATCAACCAGAGGCTATTGGACTTGATGCCACAATTAACAGACAAACATCTCTGACTGTAATGAACAGCAAGATTGGCTAGAAGACCCTATCTCTTCCTTTTGACCCTGCCACATGTGGCTTTATGTTGTAAGTCAGGGTGAACTTCTGAGGACTCAAGAAATGTTTGAAAAGAGTAAGAGCTATGGACTAGAGCTTCTCTGAGATAAGGACTGGACAATGTGCTGGACAACACGTTCTAGCTGACACTGTGAGTGATGGGATTGGACTAGACAATTTCTGGAGGTCTCTTCCCATCTCAGTTGTTAAGTGGTTCTTTAGCACAACACATTTTCTTCCAAGCTCAGGTTATCTTTAACCTTGGGGACCAGCACTCCTCTGCCCATCCTCAAAACAAGTAGAACCGGGGATGCTGTAAAGATCTTCACAGATTCTTCACAGATGCTCACTGTTTTCCAAACTGGATTTTGACAGCCATGGTAATAACCTGTGATGTGATTAGACTGGCAGGCAAAAAACCCCTTCAGTCTATCTGGGCATTTCTGCCACTTATTCGTTGTTTAGCATTCATTAGTTACTAAAGAATTGAACTTTGCTGGCTTGACAAGTGCACAGGTCCAGGATTAAACCTACAAGTAACATAGTAGAACAGCTGAGAAGATGAGAAGGAAATAACAGAGGTCCCATCCAGCCCTGACAGAGATTTGATAAAGGTCTATCTGTTCAGCAGATACTGCTTCGGTCAGTCTGTGGGTCTCGGCGCAGAGAGCTGCGTGGGTCAGGGCTCATGCATGGAGAAACTCCCACCAAGCACTCAGGCTGCTGTGTGGTGCTGTGTCTGCCCTTGGCAGAGGAGGCTGGTGCAGTGCCTGGTGGCTGTCACAGCTGCAGGCAGCAACATGTGGTCTGGGTTGGAGTTTAAGTGCTTTGGAAGGCCTTCTGAGGCCAAAATGTGGAAGACCTTGTGCCCAAACTGTTCTCCAAAGCAGCTGGCTGCCTTGCTGGGGTGGGACTCTCAGCAAGCAGCTGGAAGCAGGTTATTTTCCCATGGCAGCTATCTAGAGAGTTCCAATGGAATTTAATTTAATTCTGCAGTGGTTTACTGAAGGAAGCTTGCAGTGATATATTGGTTTCAAAGCATTCCCTTTTCATCTTCGTCTCTCAGGTAGCAATTCTTCTAGATCTCCTAGGCTCCTTAAATGAAATATATCTTCTCTATAATTCTTCCCTGTCCCCTAAAAAGAAGTAGGAACAGGCATATGCCTGACGCAATACTTTTTATGCCACAAGTATCGTTACCAAGCAACCATCCCATGCAGCTTTGGCAGAACATGAACTTCTTCAGTCACTAACCCTTCAAACACCTGAACCAAGATGTGCCAGCAGGAAAGATCAGAGAACTAGGTGGAGAAATGCACTAGCAAATGATTTTTCTGAATTAAAAGATGATTAAGGACAATTACAGTACATTAGGACTGTGGTTATCATGAACGTTTTCCAAAATGTTGCCACATAGGAGTGATGCTTACTTGCATGTGAAGAAAAATAATATCTATTTGTGAGAGAAGGCAACCTCAGTAATCTAAATATTTTTATTACGGCAGGTTCAATGCATTCTATATGAAATTGAAAAAAACATTCACAAATTCCACCCTAAACTAGAATAAAGGGAGAGATGAGACACTTGTCATTCCAACCAGATGCTCTCCCATCAAGCACTATGGGTAGTAATTTGTGTCAGGACAAAGCTAGCATAAAATTTATCTTACCTCACAGTGGCATCACTGAAAGGTCTTCCATTTCACAGCCATTGGAATAAAATTTCTGTACTTTGCTCAGCTTCCAGATTTGTGGCTGTGAGGCTTTTTGGAGTATATGCAAGTGCATAAGCGAAGGTGAAAGATCAACAGGTTCAAGTTATCATGGCTCATTCGGCTGCAGCCAGATGAGAGCTGCGGGGACTGGCTGTAGGGAGTACTTATTTTGCCCAGTGGGTTAAAGGAACAGACAATGATGTAGGTGGAGACACAAGTCTCAGTCCATGGGTATAGATACAGCAACATTCCAACTGGAGGACATGACCATTGCCCAAAGTAGGCCAGCCAGGTAAGAAGTTGCAAAATGGGTTTCTGCTACCTGAAAAGAGGAAATTTCCATATAATCAGCCTTCCCTTTGCTTCTCTGCTGGTCGAAGGAGCTGACATTCTGCAGGAGCACAGCGTGGTTCCTCACAAGAAAAGGTCTTATAGTCCATCAAATCTCCTCTTAGTCCATAAATAGAAACAGAAGTTAGAGACCTTTGAAAATGAGAACATAACTTTGTACAGTGCATTCATCTGGCTAAAAAAAGTAGTGGTGGAAAGCAGTGGGTAGATGATGAAATTACTGGTACTCGAGGTCAGGTATTTGCTCAGCACTGGTATCTGCTTTGAAAATGTAAATGTTATGAAGTTCATCTATAAATTATAGCGTGCAGAATCTTGCATAAGGCCAAGTTTGTCCTTTCACACGCAAATAAATATCCAAGAGCTAAGAGCAACAGCGCCTGAGGTCCATTTGACAGCTCTGAGACTGAATAGGTTTGACAGATCCAGTCCCTCACATGCTACAGATGCAGCATTCAAAAGTGTTTGAAGACTTCATAGCACATTGAAAAAGCCAGAAGACTGATGCTGGCCAAATGACTGACTCAAAGGCACAAATTTCTTGAAGGTGATTCCAGGTAAAAAGTTCCTATGAAACAATGCTAACTTCCAAAAGGTATCAGTTCTCACATAGAAAGACATTTGAGATATCATTATAAATTTTGCCCTTTGTGTTTTGTGAGGAAAAGGAATCATTAAGTAGCTCATTCTATTTTGATCTTTCATGTAAAATTTCTTTGAATGTCCTCTCAGCGAATGCAAAAGGGCAGGAAGAAAACTATCTGTGTTATTTCCTTCAGCATTTTTGTGGTTCTAGGGCTGTCTCCTGTCATCACAAATCATGTCTTACCGTGTGATTTACACTGGGTTTGCGGACCCTGGCTTTTAGAGACTTTGTTTTATAGCTTTTTTTTTTTTTTTTGTAACAAAGATGTACAGTTTAATCAATGGAACTGTACAAGTAACCATGACTAAAATAAGTGCTCTGTTTTTTCAGGATCCTACAAAAGCAGGTTCACATAATACTAAAGGCGTTGATGCAGAGGTTTCATGAAACCTTCTGTGCTGTTTTCAATCTATACATGACATATGTGTTCCCATTTTTTATTTAAAATCTTGCATATTTATGAATCTCTTTTTCTGGTTATATGCCAAGGTTCCCTGTTGCCAAGACAAACAAAACAAATGACAAGATTTTCTAATCCTTTTCTATTTCCTTCCAGAACAAAAGAGATCATTACAGTCTGGCTTGTTCACATAACATGGCTATAGATTTTTTTCTTGAATTCTCTTTTTGAATGCATTATTTTAAATACGATTTTTCATGCAGAAATTCTTGCTTCTAAGTGCTCTTCCTGTGGCATGAAAATGAATACTAAATGTTATTTAAAGGTGGACCACTGACAAGTTTAATGTTTCATTGAAGAATTGCCTTGTTTTAAAATGAGTTATGCTAGCACTGATGCCTGCTAATCTGGACACTGTGCTGCTCCTGCTCATTACTGCAAACAGGGCCATAAAACTCATCTAATAAAATGTTCTACTGCAGAGATGAAATATTGCCAAAGTCCAGTCTTTCTTCTTTTTTTTCCTTTTTTTTTTCCCTGTGTGTCTGTCAATCCTAGAACTACATAGCATGCATGCTTATCTTTGTTATTTATGTTTTCTTTTTAGCTATCATTTGCCTTCAGAGGAAATAACTTTTTCTGCATGTCATAGTTTTAGCTAATTTCTACTGATACCATATTAAAATATTGTAATATGCAGTTATTCATTGCATTTAGTACCTGTATGTAGAACTAATATTTTGAGACCCAATAAAAATCCTTCTGAAAATTAAAGGAAATATTAGAATATCACACCTCAGTCTCCTGGACAATATATACAGAGGAAATTTTTAATTTTTGAGTTTATTTGGTACCTCCATGACTTTATCTTTTCATGTTAGAGGGTGAATATGCATGTTGATTGCATTTACAAAACCTGAATTAAACTCTTTCCTGTCAACAAACATCAAAGCCAAAAAAACCCAACAACCCAAACCAAAAATTGCTAGTCTGCTCAGCAGGTGAAGAAATTCCACAAGTGGCTAAAAGTAATTTTTCCTAAATTAAAAAGTAAAGTTTAGTATATAAAAAGTGTAAATATTTTTGCAGTATTCAGATATCCTAATCAAATCAGGTCTTTTTTATACTGTTCCATAAGCACATGGACATTACTAATCAGAAGTTCTTTTAAAATTGAAAATATGTTTCCATTTCCATTTCCATATTTTGAGAAAAGGATTTCAAAATTTTTTTTCACAATTTTTATTAAAAAAGTGTGCAATAACATGACATATGGATAAAGGTTTTATTCACAGTAACAAGAGTTTACTTATTTTTGGTGAGTTCTTCTCCAGATCAAGTTGAATAAGCAAGTCCAACAAGAGTGTGACAGCTTTTCCTACTGCCGAGGACACCATTTACATCCATCTCCAAGTTTTCCTGTGCAATTGTGTGTGTAATATTCTTCTGGGAAGTAAATGCAAAACCCAGATGAATCACCATGGAATGCCAGTGTCCACTCAGCACCGTTTTGTCGCACGGTATCTCAGCTCTTGTTGTGGATAATGGAAAGGTAATCTGATATTTCCCTTTCTGTTTCATTTTAGGATACACACTTTCCAGCTTGTCAAATACAATAAAGATATGACATGTGCAATAACCTTTTCTTTCATTGTGAATCAAAATGTGTTATAATAAAATAGGCTGGCAGAGTTCCATCAACCAGAACATTTTAACAAGTAACTTGCTGCAATTAAAAAGTGGAGGAGGAAAAGAACGTCAGTTTGTCTTTGAAACCAGGAACAGGCAGGGTCGCATGACACAAATTAATTTTTTTATAATTTCAAGCCACAATAAATCAGCTAATAAATTCATTATTTATCTAATTTTCATTTCAGAGATTTTCTTAATTAATTTTTGATCCTTCTTCGACAAGGCACGACTCTATATATCACATTAAAATGTGGTTAATTCTGCTGGTATCAATCAGCTGTCAAGAAAAGCCATGTGAATTTCCTAGAGAGCTCCACCTCCAGAGAGTCCGTGCTCTGCAGAACTTTCATCTTCCAGCAAAAGGCAGATTTAGATAAAATCCACACCTCTCACTTTAATCAACGAGGAGGTTTTCTTTATATATTTTTCAAGCATGCATTTCCCTACTGTCTTTTGTCACCAGAGGAGATTTTATCAGCATTTGATGTATTACCTGCTTTTGCCCAATTCTGGTTAAATCATAACAGCAATAATTACTAATGTTAATATTAATAACATTTTAGGGGCTTCTTAACCTGCATATATGGTAGGAAAACAACTTCCTCTGTCTTCCTGTGAGTTAACCTGGAGATGGGAACTCTTGTGATGAAGATTATCCTCTCTTGGTCCTCTGAGACTTGACTTTTTACATTATATCAAACTGCTAATCATGGAAATCCTGTAGCTTGGCTCTTCTCTTTATTAATTCAACTGCTTCTTTCTCCCTCTCTGTCTTGCATTGCTCCACTTGATCTCTTCATTTTCTTTCTATTGCCACTCTTAGTCTTTAGGTACTGGCACAGGAACAGAAGTGCCCTGCATTTCTGCAAGCTATCTTTATCTCTGTAAAATATTTCATTTCCCATTCTTGCAAACAGAATTCATTAACAGTTTTAGGCTTGGAACTGGCAAAGATAAGTGCTTGTTTGCCTCTCAAAATATACTTTTGAAAATAATGATTGTTGTTGAGAAAATAAAATTACATTGATATGTAAGTATTAAAATGGGGGAAAAAATCAACCTGTGCTGTGCTGTATTCTCTAAGAGAAAAACATGTAGCTTCATGTGTGCTTAAAACACCCATAATATTACATGAAGTCTCTATGACATCAAGAGACATCCAAATGGATTTTGCAACAGACTTTCCATCCTTTGTGTGACTATCAAAGAAAACATTTCATATGAAAACGTGTGACTGTGTAATTACAGGAGCCCCTTAAGCACTCTGATTCACTGGTGTCTCAAAGAAGTATGGTTCAGTGGGTAGGACATTACATTGGTTATTCTGAGAACCAGGTAATTTTCTCAGCTTTGATTGCAGTGAATTTTAGACACTTAATGTTTGAGGTTATTCATTTGTAAAATCGGTTTGATAATGCTTGTCCCCACTCACATGTCTATGACAGAGCACTTTTAGCTATGGTACCTTCAAATACAGAGGAGGACCACAGATGTTTTTGAAAAATGAAGGCCTTTAAGGAGGATGATTCTGAAACAGAATGGTTGTTTTAGTCTTCTGGCTCAACAACTATGCAATACTTAACATAGAATTATTCTTCCATCCAAAAGTACTCCCAGCTATTGTAGTCTCAGGTTTTTCAACATTTACTACTCCTTAATATAAGGTGAATGTGGCAGTCCCACTGGGTCTGCCACATATTCTCCTCTAGCCAGGACAGGATCAGACCATATCTGTAAGAGTGCCCAGTCATACACAACACAGTAAAATGTACAATTGCAAAGTGACTGTAGGAAGGATATAAACTAGCAAAAATAATGAGAGCTGAGAATGTGGAGAGTGCTGCCAGGAGTATTCATCAAGAGAGTGCAAGCATGGTGGTCTAAAGTATATAAAGATCATGTTGCCTTAATGTTTTATTATCCGGCTTGAAACAGGAAGATGATTTTATTGAAGAAACCATGATTTTTTTCTTGCCTGTTACAGAATTAAAATTTGTTTTGCTGGGATTCATTTAAATTGCATATTATAAATCAGGATTTATATTACATATTGTAAATCAGGGCCATCACTTACAATCACGTCTACAAACAGGTGGTTGCTGATTGTCAGCTCTAATATTAACTACACATTTACTTGTGCAGAAATGTGTCTCTGCAGCTAAATGTACCATATTTCATGCCATTAAAATGCTGAGATCAACCCTCTGCCCTGCTGTCCTGTTGAGGAATTAATAACATTTTTTGGTATTTGTTCAGGGCAGATGGACACAACTTGTCTACTAGGACTTCAGCTTGGGAGAGAACAGCTCCCCTAAACTGTGCACAAATTGTACACATTCACTATAGCAAGTAATTTTCCCCTAAAAATAATCTCTGAAACTCACCAGGGCAGGAAGAGAAGTGACTTGGTAAGCAACAATCCGTGCCTTATTGACTGAGACTCAAGATAAATTTATTTGCCAATTGAGATTTTTCAGTTAGGTGAGTGCTCGGAAGTTATAATGGAAAATAAAATCTGATCTACAATCCTCCCCATGAAAAGTATCACTGCCTGTTTAGAAACCAATATTCAATTCCTTTAAAGGCAGAAGCGACACACAATCTTCTGTAGCCTTGGTGCAAGTATTGTGTTTGACCTAAGGAGAAGGGATTCAGGGACAGCAGGGTTCTGGGAAGGAAAAGGAGGCAGCTAAAACAGACAGAAGGATTGTATGATAACGAGATATGCAACACTGGAGGTACTTGGGAAAGATATTAAGGACTTTGATTTTTTTTTCCCCCCAAAGATGAAAGAAACAGAAGTTCAATATAACCAATAATTTAGTGTAAATTACTTATCAGTTGTTTTAGTTTCACTCAGCTCGATATGTTAGTTATTTTCCTCCCCTTCCAGTTGGATGTCTCAGCTATTTTCAGCAGATAAAAGATGTTTCACTCCAAAGAAATAGAAGCCTTTTCTTTATTATTTGGAACCACAGATAAGAGATGTCCCTGAAAATAATTCCAGAGTCAGACTACCTTGAAATTTATGTGACAGAAGTCATGACACATCTTTATCAAAGTCTTCATAAATCACAGACTCTGTCTACTCCTAGACTGAGAAGAACCAGAAATATCAATTAACTTTTTAAGAAGTTGCCTGTTTCCTCCTTACAATTTTAGGAGTTCTAGGGGAGCATATGGTGAGGCACAGGATTTTAGCTTTGCTTGTAATCTGGATTTTTGTAATGCTTCATTTCAGTTAGAGATGGTGGAATTTATTGCTTAGGAATCTCTACAAACACAAGATTGTTTCATCAATCTTTCTTTCAGGATTGTTTCTTTTTTTTTTTTTTT